>JAVYIG010015532.1:0-35500 GCA_035222895.1 Strongylocentrotus droebachiensis | reverse complement strand
ACCAAATACCCCCATTCATTTTTGGTACACGGTTCTAAATTTTTATAAAACCGGGACAAGAAATGAAATTGATTTTCGTCATTAAACTCCCTTTCTTGTCTGTAAAATATTCTGGAATTGCTTTCATTAATTTCTTTTCTGTTTCCTGGTTGATATGAAAAAGGTCAACTTAAAGCCCCTTTAAAGAGTAGTGACCCCAACAAATTTAGTTGGCAAAATTTCACTTAAATTGTATCATGATGTGAAAGAGGATAAAGAGACATTTTTGCAAGCATTTTCCAAAAAGTGTGATTAAAGTCGAATATTGATGAAAGAATACAAAATTTAGGTTTTCTGCGTGCTACAGAAAACCAAAATTGTGTATTCGTTTTATCAATATTTGTCATCTAACACATTTTTTTTGAGGGGGGGGGGGGGGATCTTTGCAGAAGTGTTTCTTAAATGACATCCTCTTTCACATTATGACACAATTTAAGTAAAAGTTGGGCGAATTTTTAGGCACCCAACACTTGGAGGGGCTTTAAAACCCAAATAAAGATCCGGGATAAAGATACATTCGATTAAATGGGGCCGTGTAATCCTTTCAAGGGGTCTTCCTTTTGAGGGCTCTTGCCATGACCTTCATACTGGGAGTGAAGGCATTAAAAACAATATAATGGTGTAAATAGGGTCCAGTAAGTCAGTGGCGGATCCGGGGGGGGGGTGCTCACTACCCCCAGCCCCCCCCCCCCCCGAGCGACTTTTCAGCCGGCGCGATTTTCAAATTTCCGGGAGCAAAAAAAAAAAAGTTGGGTTCCCTCCCCTAAGAAATCCTGGATCCGAGCCTGCAGTAAGTCGAGTACGGGGGGGGGGGGGCGGTGGGGGCACCGGTCCTCTGCAAACATAGCCAGCCATATTTTATTGGGTGTTAGAGGGGGGGGGGGGGGGTACGATATCTTGATTTCGTATTATATACCTTCTCCATCCCCTCCTTTGACCTTCACTTCTCCCTCACCGGCCCGCTTCTCTCTCACCTCTCTCTCTCTCTCTCTCTCTCTCTCTCTCTCTCTCTTCCTCTCGATATGCCCCTCCCTCTAATTCGCCTTTCGAATGGAGTCATACCGCTTATCAAAGGCATTTGCTTGGCAAAATACATTCTTACCCTTTTTTTAATATTTTTTTTACCCCTTCCCAATTTTCTTATTTCTATTGTCCCTTATCTTTCTATCTCTTCTTCTGGCTTTTCCTTTTTCTCATTTCATTTCTTCTCCATTTTCTTTTTCTTTATGTTGTTGCTGAAAGACTAGCCTATATAATTGAAAGGGTATCTTTGTATTTAACCAAAAAAATGCGGGGGCCCTCCCCCTCCCCCGGTCTTTCCTTGTTTACCACCCTGGTGGAATATCAAAACATGATCAATTGCTCTACCAATCTCAACATTGTTTTTTTTTTTTTTTAATTTATTCTATTTATTGCCTCTGGATATTAAAGATTGAACAGACCGAGTCATTAAAGTAATTCGACGGTTATCTACGGGTATATACGGGGGGGGGGGGGGGGGGGGGAGGCTCCATTCCAGGTTATCATCTTTGCACGATCATTGAATTTAATTAAATAGACCTACAAAATAATGAATAAAATCATCATCATCATCATTACTGTTTTATAATATGATTGTTTGGCTTTGTTTATATAAATTCCTATCAAATAATGTAGGGGGCGGGTCGGGATTTTGAAGGCCTCTTTCCTTCTGATCTATATTAAAATTAGTCAGCTCTTTCGAGTGACCCTGTTAACCCTAATTGGAGGGGTTAATTATATAGTCCGTCTACTAATTAGCTGTTACTTTTAGACAGTAATTCGTTTGAACGTTGAGATAGTTCCATGACTAACATTAAACAATTTCGAGCCGATTTTCTCAAAGTAACGTCACCATGACAACTATCCCTGGACAGAGAACTAGCCTCATGAATGCAGGACCAGTCCTCTTTGGGATTTCACCATTGGTATGCAAATTAAGGGGCTGAGAGCTACTTCAGCTCATAGCAACGCGAACGCGTCCTGTAACTAAGCATTTTAAGGGGACCAACTTTCTTGAAGGGAGAAAATAATTTTGATATCGAAAAATGTGAAGAATTAAAGTTTCAACATTAATTATATATTTGATGATGAATCACGGACTAAAATGATAAATAACATATAAAACATTAAAAGGAAACTTAACAACACGTACGCGTACAGTGTACGTCCCCAAGCATTACAATAACATAGTTCCTTTACTTGACAACCAAGTGAGTGGTTCGTCGAGCGTGCCTGCCAGCCACTGTTACTATGGTGTCAAAATATACAACGCGCGTACTATATAAAGCGCACCTGTTGCTGAAACCACACTCTCATATTCTACAGCCAGGGAAATTCGGTGTAGCAAACTTGTCTTTATTTTCATTAATTAGAAACAAAACTAATCAAACATGCGAGAAATTGTTCATATGCAGGCCGGCCAGTGCGGTAACCAGATCGGGTGCCAAGGTAATTAATAACTGAGTTTTCTTTTTTCTTTCTTTTTTTACCGTTATTTACTTGCTAATTTTCATCGAAATCGAAGTGTCATTGGATGGCCATTGGCATTCGATTTGCATGGAAGTGGAAGAGTCAGTGTGAAATGCAATGTCAGCGATGTTGTCTTGTCAAGTTTGATCAAGTCTCAGAACAGTGAGACAATCAGAATATAAACCATCTCCTTCGACACGTCTAGACGATCATGATAAGTGGATTATGGGTTTTACAGTAAATTATTGGCTACTGTCTGTTCAACGTCTTTATTAAAAGTGATTTGTCATGATTTGAACCAAATTCATCCTGATTATTGATGATTGCTGCAACAATTGGGGAGCATTCAATACTACTTACTAGTAAAAATACCCCAGGCAATCTTACAGACACAATGCAACATGATTGTCTAGAAATAAAGTGATGATAGGCCTAGGTCTAGATCTAGATCTAACATTTATTTAACAAATTCCTACTTTTTATCTTGACACAGTTCTGGGAAGTCATCTCAGATGAGCATGGCATCGACCCCACCGGTACCTACCACGGAGACTCTGATCTTCAGCTCGAGAGGATCAACGTCTACTACAATGAGGCCACCGGAGGCAAATATGTCCCACGTGCCGTCCTCGTCGATCTGGAGCCAGGTACCATGGACTCCGTCCGCTCTGGACCATTCGGACAGATCTTCAGACCAGACAACTTTGTCTTTGGACAGAGTGGAGCTGGAAACAACTGGGCCAAGGGTCATTACACAGAAGGTGCTGAGCTGGTAGACTCTGTTCTCGATGTTGTCCGCAAGGAGGCTGAGAGCTGTGATTGTCTTCAGGTACGCATAGTCTACTTCACATTTTTAAGAGTTTAGTTCTTGATTTTATTTAAACAGAAATTTGTGTGTCATCTCTTTAAAAAAAAAAAAGATGCAGTTTCATCATTTTGTGGGGGGGGGGGGGGGAAGTAATTTGCAGGCTTATCTGAAGAAACAAAGGGGGGAATATGATTTAGATGCATATCAGTTCAACTTTTCTTTTGTAGAATAACTTGTTGAATTTGATTTTAACCACATGTTCTCCTTTTGGTTTTCCTCATAACAGGGCTTCCAGCTGACACACTCCCTTGGTGGTGGGTACCGGTTCCGGTATGGGAACCCTTCTCATCAGCAAGATCCGTGAAGAGTACCCAGACCGCATCATGAACACATTCAGCGTTGTGCCATCACCCAAAGTATCAGACACTGTTGTTGAGCCTTACAATGCCACACTCTCAGTCCATCAGCTGGTTGAGAACACAGACGAGACCTACTGCATTGACAATGAAGCCCTCTACGATATCTGCTTCCGTACCCTCAAGCTGACCACACCCACCTACGGAGATCTGAACCATCTGGTCTCCTGCCACCATGAGTGGAGTCACCACCTGCCTGCGATTCCCTGGCCAGCTCAACGCTGATCTCCGCAAACTTGCAGTCAACATGGTTCCCTTCCCACGTCTTCATTTCTTCATGCCTGGCTTTGCTCCTCTCACCAGCCGTGGCAGCCAGCAATACCGTGCCTTGACTGTTCCAGAGCTCACTCAGCAGATGTTCGATGCTAAGAACATGATGGCTGCCTGTGATCCTCGTCATGGTCGCTACCTCACCGTTGCCGCCATCTTCCGTGGGCGTATGTCCATGAAGGAGGTCGATGAGCAGATGCTCAACGTACAGAACAAGAACAGCAGCTACTTCGTCGAATGGATCCCCAACAACGTCAAGACCGCCGTCTGTGACATCCCACCACGTGGTCTTAAGATGTCTGCCACCTTCATTGGCAACAGCACCGCCATCCAGGAGCTCTTCAAGCGCATCTCTGAGCAGTTCACCGCTATGTTCAGGAGGAAGGCTTTCCTCCATTGGTACACTGGTGAGGGTATGGACGAGATGGAGTTCACAGAGGCTGAGAGCAACATGAATGATCTGGTGTCTGAGTACCAACAGTACCAGGATGCCACCGCTGAGGAGGAGGGAGAGTTCGACGAGGAGGAGGAAGGTGATGAGGAGGCTGCATAAATCAACTGATCTGAAAATTTCAAACTGAACAAAAGACTCGACCCAAAACCCACATTTTTCAACATTCCGTCCTTATTTCCTATCCTTTGCATTGTCAATTCTGTAATATGTTTTGAAAAAGAAATTGCAACTGCCTTCCAGATCTACATTGTTTTATTTTAACTCTGCCAACTGAGTTCAAATCAATCATGAATATTCAAGAATGAATTTATTAAAAAAGAATTAAAGCAATGTTATGGCATTTGACAGATTTGGATGTTTTTTTCATGTTGGAAGGAACAGATGGAAACTATCATCACTGAAATTGTTTTAAAAAATTATTGAATAAATTTAATAAATTTAATAGTGCAAATATACTTTGATGTTTTGTGATATTCTTAATGGTTTAATGTGACTATGACTATGAAGTGTGCTTGAGTTGTGATGATGTTGTATTGCCATGAATGTGCATGAGAATGTATCATTCACTATCCACCCCCCCTCCCCCCCCCCCCTCCCCCCCCCCCCCTGAGTGAGCAGATCAAAATAATTTGCATGTAACTCGATTCAATTGAAATTTTTATTGATTTCAATCCAAACAAATAGGATCATTCTCATTTTTTTTTTGTGACATTGGATTACAAATTTCAAAATTATAGATGGTGTCACATAAATAATTGAGTGTAAGGTGTAAGAGTAAAGATGGCAATAACCAGGAATGACAAATATTAACTCTTGTGTCATTGAGAGACTGTGTGTGGATACGTTATAAGATTGTGTGAGTGGATATGAGTTTCTTGTCTGTGAGTCTAACTTGTTTGTTCCCAAAGCCATGTATATGCAATCTGGTCAACTCTGACTATTGCCAAAGTTGCCATGTTTGGCAAACTTACAATTGGGTAACGAAAAGAAAAAAAAAAAAATAATAATAAAGTTCAAGGACAATTGCCCCACCCCCCCCCCCCCAAAAAAAGTCTGCTTTTATTAAAACCAAGTTATTATGGTGGAATTCCCTTTAATATTGAAACGGGGGGGGGGGGGGGGGGGGGGGGGGTAATTTTCTGGAGGTTGATTGTCCTGACACATTCAGGCACTTTAAAAAGAATTGCAGATTTGATCTTAACTAGGAATCCTTTTTTCTTCATCTCTATCTTTTTATGGCTATATTTGTCTTCATTAAAAAAATAAATACATATTTTAGACGTCTCATTGTTTAAAAAAAAATCTTTTGTCAGTAAATCTAATTCAATCAAAATTAACAAGTTTTCAAGAGTAAGGGGACAGGTCCAGTGAAGTTTGAAGTTTATTATAAAAAAAAAAAGTACATCAACATAACAATAACATGTGGGTGGGGCAATTGCTTTTTTTTTCTCTCTCTCTCTCTCCCTCTCTCTCTTTCACACTCTTCTTCCCTCTCTCATATTCTTTCTCTTTTCCACCCTTTTTTTTTTAATAAAGGAAATTCAGATACAAAATAAAAAGTACCCTGTACATGTATGTAAATACAGAGGGCGCTATACCAGTTTCAGCTCTGAGTGTCATTGACAGAGAGAAGTTTTTTCATGCAAATTCATGTGTGGGCATACGACTTCTCTTCACTTCTCTCCATTCACCTCTCTTCTTCAATCTTTCTCATTTTCTCTCGCTCTCTTCCTCTCCCACTTTGCCTTTCCTTTCCAAGTTTGCACATTTCTCTTTCTCTGCTCACTTCCCTTCATTAACCACCTACATCAATCTTTCCCTCACTCTTTCATCCACTCCTGACGACGGATATTAAACCTGCTCGAAACGTCGAGCCACTCATCCTCTCCAAGCGCTATGGTTCTCCTTAGAACTATACATCAGGACTACACACACACCCAAGAAAGATTACTGAGTCAGAGTCCTTTTTAGGACTCCTCAACCCTCTCTCTCTCTCTCTCACATGGTGAGAGAGAGTCTACCCGCAAACCTACTGTATACATAATTTCTGCTGTTTTTTGTTCACCTTCCCCCACCCTCTCCCTCATTCTTTCTGTCTCTCTCTTTCTCTGTCTGTCCCCCTTTCTCTCTCATTATAACTGGTAAAAAGATAATTAATACGACCCAATTTTTTCATTACCATGGATTTTCGTCTGCTTCCACCAGATTAAATTTACAATCCAAAGATTTCCATTTCCCTCACTCTTTCATCCATTTTGTTCTTCTTCATTAAATTCCAAGGTATTTGATCATTTTATGTCCCATACGTTATCAAGTGTTGTGATGTTATGAACATGAGTTGACTTTAAAACAAAATTATGAATTTAGTTCATGTTTGGTCGGATCCAAGCTCTGCTCAGGCTTACAAATCACATATGGGATGAAATAGCATGGACTTGCCAATATATTCAATGAATTGGGTGTAGGCCCACTTGGACAACAAACAAATAGAAAAATTAAGAAAAAAATCACAACAAATTTGTACCAGGTAAACCAAAGCATTTTAATTACATCATGGCAAACTGCAGGTTTCAATACACAAGATGTAGAATTTTGTAGAACTCTGAAATACTTTAATACATGAATTAAATCCTACATTTATATTTTGCTCAAAATGAATCGAACGGTCATAGATTTCTAAAAATTGGTTCATTCTTTTATCATCAAGCTGAATTTAGATCCTATTATTCCTATCATGTAAATCCTCAGAAAACGACATAGCATTCTGTTAGAATGAGGGTACAATGCCAAAGATGTTATCATCTAGAGAATCTTTTTAAAGACATCCCACTCAAACCTCCTAGAATGAAATACAGTCTGTAATCTTTCCGTAATTTCATAGGGAGTGAAAAAACTCAAGATTGTGACTAATATATTCAAAAGAACAAAATTGTTTGTGTAAGAAGAAAATTACAAATGGTTTCAAAAACAGCAAAGACATTGACATACAGAGGAGATTTAGCACGCTAACTGGTTCACTGCATCTGGATTCTTCTGGAATAAAACGCAAAAAGCATGACTTCTCGTGCTCATTTTGTATACACTATATCTCCATTTGCTGTTTCTTCTTTGATCCTTCTATCACGATGTACCGACCTTAGACTTCCATATGATTCTTCATGTCTCTTGTTACGATCAGATCTTGTCGGTAGATAATAACATTGTCGTTGTGATGGGGTAGTCTGGTTTCTGCATGTTGGGTTTGGGATAGGAATTCAGCTCGACGGTAGAAGATGGGGAGAATCACGAGAGTAAAGACATCATAGAGCGGCTTCTTCTGTACAGGGCAAAGTGAAGATGGAGAGAAAATGTGGTCAAAACCAAGATCAACAAGTCATTTATTAACCCCATTAAAAAGGGTATAAAGTGTTACTTCGGTAGTTAAACTGATAGCACGACACATGCTCTAAACATGCTTGAAAGACATCTGCTGTGTGGTCAGTTTTTAACACTGCAAGCCTTGATCCTATATGCTATCTAACCATACAACTTATCTAAATGCCAATATCAACTAAAACATAATCCTACTGTACTACATCTTTAATTTAGACAAATTCTACAGAAAGATAGGTTATTAGCACACCTCAAGATCAGCTACTATAAATTAATACATGTATGTTTATAGCATTGGTCAACACTCAACAGAATATATTCTGGAATAATCAAAATGCTAGAAAAGTATAGGAAAACAATGAACACATTTTTGTTACGGTATACCAGTATTTTTATTGTTTTTTAAAGAATTGAAAATTATAAAGTCATAGGATCCTTTATAAAAACAAATCAGATGTTTATTCATCCTACGATTTTGCAACCCTTGAGAAATTATCAAGTCTTCTTGAGTGTATCCCTGAAATATTTACTTTTTTTAAATTAAGAAAATCAAAAAAATGGCAATTTACATGTACATCATATTAATCAAGAAACTTATATACCTGATTTGCATTTGTATTTCATAAGGAAAAACCTTCCACTGCACTATATACATAGCTCAAAGATACATACCAGTATGTAGAGATGTACAGTAAATTCAGTTAAAAACCAAATTATTCATACACCTTGTAAATTTGATGTCTTTTGTGTTTTTCGTTACTCAAGAATCAAAGGTGGACTGGGTGAATTACCGGTAAGGCCTTTGTTGAATAATTTTAGATTGGGACAAATCAATTTTTCACATAGTTAAAAAATTACTAAACTTGGTTAGGGTATTAGTTGTGAGCTGTACATCAACACTTCACTGCTAAAAGGACATTACAGCCATTGATAATACAGTCAAACCTGCTTTAGTGACCACCTGTCTACAAGGACCACCTGTCTACAAGACCACATTTTTTGTTTCCCTTGAAAGTGGTTTCTCATTGGAACATGTACTAAAGGAACTTATCAAAAGACCACCTGTCTACAGAGACCACTTTTTATGTTTCCCTTCGGGTTCAGGTTCGACTGTACATTGTGGTTTAGTTCTTTTGGTAGAGAGGTGAAAATATAAAGATATAGCTTTTTTAGTGACTTACTCGAGACTGGTTTGCCGGCTTCCCACTTTGTGGATTTAGCTGCAGAGTCCTCAATCTTGAGAGCCTGTTCCCTCAGCTCTGGTCGCAATGCTCTCCTAACAAGCCTTGCGGCGATTGCAGAGTACTGGATGTACCTGGAACAAAGCAAATGAAAGAGAATTGATTGGTTTTGACTCTCAATATCATCAATCCAGAACAACATCGGTGTAACATATATATTGGGTCTAAGCCCGAGTCATTACGGTTTTTGTGCTAAACGGATAACCGTTAAAAGTATACGGGCGGTTTCGTTTAACCGTTTAATAATAATCTGATAAAGTGAAAATACAGTTTTTGTAATAGTGCTGTAGCTCGGAACCCTGCTGGTCTTCAGAATGTCGGGTTGAGCATGCTGAGCATTCCGAGCCGGACTATGGCACAAATTGGGTCATCCTGATAAACAGAGACCAGTAATAAACAACATAAAACATCTATATTATTAATACCACTAATCGCCGCGGGGGGTCCAAACGGGTACAAAACGGTTCCTCAAAAACGTCTTTCCCCGACCGCGCCCGCCTCCGCCGTGGCGCGGGGACGGCGGCACAATTCCACGAGGCCTGTCTCCCGTAACCCGCGTGCCATGTCGACCCCGCGATCGACGTCCATGCCGTTAAACGCGGTTTCGGGGTGCCGGGGAGGACGGGCGGACGAGAGATCGGCGAGCGTGGTGGATTGCAAGGAGGCGACGAACCCGTGAGAGCGAGTCGGCAAGGCGTGCTCCCGCCCTCTGTCTAATTATCAAAGAGAGACGAATAGACACACATTGGACGAGAATCCACTCGCGTCAACGGGTGTAGCAAATCTTATTGTAACGGGTGTGCCGCGTACCCCGAGTTAGGTCTCTTCCTATAGGATACGCTTTGTAGCATGTAAGAGAAATACACATTAACAGATGACTCACCCGGGTGAGGGGATGTAGGAAATGCACGCTCTCACGGGTTGGGCTTACCCGTGTTATGCGTCTTTCTATAGGATATGCTTTGTAGCATGTAAGAGAAATACACATCAACAGATGACTCACACGGGTGAGGGGATGTAAGAAATGCACGCTCTCACGGGTTGGGCTTATCCGTGTTATGCGTCTTTCTATAGGATATGCTTTGTAGGCCAGCCGGACCTGCTGCGTGTACGAACGTACGTGTATAATGTATGCGATGATTCTACGCTCATCACCGTCACACGCACAGCTCAGTCGGTTCGACTTTGATTCTATGATGATTGCCGTGATTTGTATATAGTTTACGTGAATTAGAGGTATGAAAGCAGGACTTACTTTGTGATTATCCTGTCCATGTTTACTGAATTTTGATAATCATTCTTCAAATTAAGTAAAGTTTTCACAAGAAATTCATCGTAACTGACAGTTCAGTTGCAAGCTAGCTGCCGTGAGGCACGGGTCGTGCAGTGCGCCACTGCTGCCGAGCACTGTCGGAACTGTGACTGTGTGTGAGCTGAGCTGAGCTAGAGTAGACTCGACAACATTTTGAAATTGCTCTTATTGCCCCTATTTCAATATAGTTTCGTGACTATAGAGGTATGAAACCTGAGTTTAGATTGTGATTATTCTGTCCATGTATAGTTGTATGCTGAATTTCGATATTCATTTTTCAAAGTAACGTTTTCACAAGAAAATCGGACGGTCATCATGGTCGTTTAAAAACATGATAATACTTTTACTATGAAACAGTTCTTGCATAAAATCAATGCCTTAAAACGTTTTTGAAAGTATGGGGGGGGGGGTCAGGTAGCTCAAAGCGAGTTGAGTGCAGGCGTGATGTCCACGGGTTCAAAGGGCTGAACCGAACCCCCGAAGGCTCGGGGGTTTTAGGCATTTAATTACGGTCAGATGAGCATATTTTTAATAATTTATTTGTGAAACTGGCAGGTCGATCACTAATTGGCGTGGGGTCCATAGTAGAGTTGCGTACCAACTACGCTGAGAGTACGCTGGCCTACGTTACTATACCCTGAGGGACGCAAAGGGGTACGCAAGATGGACGCAAACAAATTAATGTTTTAACAATTCGCGTACTTTCGGCGTAGAAACTTGATGCAGAAAGTACGCTTTTTTTACGTAACACTACGCTACCAAACTAAACAAACTATCCTTAAATGAATTAATGAAAAATTAGCCCAAGAAAAAAGAGCCCCCGAAAGTTGAAAAAGTAACCCCCGAAAATTTCCCAAAAATTTGATATAGATCGAGCCCCCGAAAAAAGAAAAAAAAATTGTTCACTGGATTCTACGCTCACAGTCACACGCACAGTCGAGCCAATTTGTGCACTGCATGCAGCTGGCTGCTACATATTGGCACAAACCGTCTGATTTTTCGCGTAAAATCTTTACTTTAAAAATTATTATACAAATTTTGTAAACAAGGCCAACAAAATCATAATCCAAGCTTCTGCTTTTTTTACTTTTTCATGAAAACTACATTGAAATCACAACAATAATAATGCAAATAAATCGTACTTATCGAGATCCTACCTGACATAGTTTTTGTTACAGTGCGCCATTCATGGTCAAACAGATATATTATAAAAATTGTCTACATAAAAATAATTTTATTTTCGATAGCACATAGGCCTCTATCTATTTAACCCCCCACCCCCGGCCCTCCCCTAGAATCCCGTGGATTTTCCACGGGTCCTCCTAGTGTCTTATTATTCCTCATCTGAATCTGATATCATGATTAACCTTGCAAAGTTACTCTGTGAAGATCTTGATCTGTGACGTGTATGCCTTTGCAATGCAATGTTTGCACGTGGTCAGGGAGAGAGCTCCCTGCATGTATCATTCCCATATGAAATTATGTGGAAGTGTGTATCACACACACCTAAGACACACCCTGCAATGAGCTGATCCAAGTTAGGCCGCGTTCATGCTTGATTTTGACGGCCAGAATCAGGCATCTGTTACGTGTTTAGTTTAAAACACGCTTGCGTTCATGCTCACTTTTGTAGAATCACCGAAAAACGGCGATCACGAACGCCGATCGTAAACTCACAAAAAGATGCGTTTACAATTGTAAACGCGTTTAAATGGGTTCAACGCACTGACCTCTAGTGGGTCTACGTAGCATGCACAGTGAAGGTCACACAATGCCACACAAGGAGAATTGCCTGGATGAGCCAGAGAAGTAAGCATGAACAGCTACACCGTGGAACTGCGATCACGATGAGCGTTTACGATGAGCGTTTCAGATCGCTCATTCTACCTTCAAAATCAAGCATGAACGCGCCCTTAGTGACCAATCAGGAACGTTCTCTAGCTATGTGGGTAGAGTTTGATACCAGCATAAATTACAGGTTGGTGACCGCGCGTGCTTTCACCGTACCCAGTTCAGTGGGAGGTCAAGAAGCCACGCCCACATGTGTGCATGTGACAAGCATATGAGCTCTCTATCTGTGTGCATGTACAGTGTATTTGGGCGCCGGAGGTTTGTGTGTACATGTGTGTGTGACTGAGAGAGCATGCATGGTCTAGTATGTCCCTGCATGGACCAGGCAGGGACATGAGAGAGTGAAGAAGTAAGAAAATTGAGACTACATGTAGATAGAAAGGGTGGCTGTGTTAATCGGCTGAATTGAAGAATGATCAAAAACTTAAATTACTCACAATATCCAAGACTTTGTCGATTGATATTTCTAAAACTTCAATTATTATTGTTATCATTATTTGTGTATTTTATTTATATATGAACATTATTTTAGGGGGCGAGTCGGCAAGGGATGGATATAAATATTTAGAGAGAGAGAGAGAGAGAGACTCGGGGAGAAGGGATGTGAGAGGAACTGACCATCGAATGTGTAAACATTTAGGACTTTGCTTGTGAGAGTGCAGTAATAAGAAAAGGTACATGAGCGATGAACACATTGCAGAGAGAAGGGAATAAAGAGGGTGAGAAAAGAGAGAAGGGGGCTGGTTGTTTTATTGTTTACAAATTCATTCATGGAGATTACTGCTGCCAGAAAGCTGGCGCGCAGCGGCCAGGGTGTAACATTACACTGCGGTTTCTTTGATTATCTTTATCATCGGCTATTAGTATTAGCACATTCCAAAATAAATGCAAATAACGGTTAAACGGAGCGAGAAATGCTAAACGGTTTTGATGAATGCGGTCGGATAACCGTCGGTTAAACGGTTTGACTCAGGCCTAATTGGGTCCCCATAACAATGCATAGCCGCAGGCCTCTCGCCAAGAAATTAAAAACGCGTGGCGCGATCCGAGGGAAAATTTGACCCCCCCCCCAAAAAAAAAAGTAAAAATTTGATTTTTTTTTTTTTTTTTTTTTTTTTTTTTTTTTTAATAATTTTTTTTTATACAAGTATTAGAAGTAATTTGATGAATTTTTAATACCATACCTGCCAACCCTTACGAATAATTCAGAATATTCAGTTTTTTGGGATTTCTAGGACCTGAAAATCCGGAATATTCTGATTTTTCAAAATTTCGATTTTTTTTTTTTTTTTTTTTTTTTTTTTTTTTAAAGAACGCGTGGCGCTAGGTCGGGCCTATCAAGAACGCGTGGCGCGCGCGCCACGCGTTATCTGTGTACGCGAGGGCCTTGCATAGCCGACAAAGTAGGCTTAGCAAAACGTCTTCAAAAACACCTCATTATAATGAGAGTTTGTTACAAAAGTGTCCTTATAAGAAGGTCCCGATGTAAGAAGGTTGAAGAAAATTAAAAAATTTAATGAGAAAAGTTACGACTTCAATGATGACAACAGATCAAATAATACATATCATCGTGGTTACATTACTTGCCATGTGTTTTGCAAATTGTTATCAGTCATCCACTGTTTACCTGTTTTCACATAGAATCCAATTTCCTCACACATTTACCTATAATAGAAACTAGAAACGTATTCTTTAAAGGGAATGGGATATCTTCTAAAAAATAAATTTCTGCATAAAAACTCATCCAAAAAATAATGATCGTCCGCATTTTCATGGACGATCCTTATTTCCTATTCACGCATTGGCGATGCGAAAAACTACGCATTGGCGACGATGCTCCATGATGCATGTCTCACTTATGCAGCACAGAGACTTTCATGTCTTGAACGATAATTCCTTGGGAAGACGGAAAACTCGTAAAAGTAGACAGTGAACTGGGGGTATTTTATTAGTTTTATTACACAGAATCAGTTTTTGGCATTGCCAGCATGCGGATCAGTTACCCTACACCCGCAGAGCGCCGAAGAAAAAAGACATTTTTAGGACGGGATTTGTCCGTGCGCATTTACAAAGATATCCTCGTTTATTATGCGGACGATCCTTATTCGGCTTCCTTATTCTTGGAAAAACTGAATCACAGATAAATATTGAAAAGGCAAGTTGAAGAGACGCCAAGGTAAAAGATCGGCAATGCGTGACATTTTCATTTTTTCGGCGCGCAAGCGCGCGTGCGAGGGTATAACACACGTATAGGTATGGCGTTTTTTTAAAATCTAGAGCCTCCAAATGCGTGACACTTGGTAGCTCTGAAGTTGCACACTGTTACTGAAACGATTAACTCCGGGAAGCTCCAACCCCGGCGCGCCAGCGTCGGAGCTTCGGGCGCACTGTCGTGGTGGCTTCGACCAAAAAAAATGGGGCGACGTTATCGTTAAAATATGCAAAGGGAGTACTTACAATTTTTACATCATAGGGTGCACGAATCCTCAGGGCATAAGAATGATCACTTGAATTCATAATTTGAAGAAGTCTTCGATGTGAAAAAAAGGGTTATTCAGAGCCCTCCACAAACGATTCTTCGATGTAGCAGCGTCGATTCAAAATGGCGAAGAGACTGTACGCATGCGCGGCAGCGCCGCAGAAAGTATGAATATTCATGCTATCGAGTGCCGATCGCTCGAAATCGCTGAATATGCACGACTCGAACAAACAGAGCGGCCCTCGGCCCTTCTCAACCTCGTGCATATTCAGCGATTTCGAGCGATCGGCACTCGATAGCATGAATATTCATACTTTCTGCGGCGCTGCCGCGCATGCGTACAGTCTCTTCGCCATTTTGAATCGACGCTGCTACATCGAAGAATCGTTTGTGGAGGGCTCTGAATAACCCTTTTTTTCCCATCGAAGACTTCTTCAAATTATGAATTCAAGTGATCATTCTTATGCCCTGAGGATTCGTGCACCCTATGATGTAAAAATTGTAAGTACTCCCTTTGCATATTTTAACGATAACGTCGCCCCATTTTTTTTGGTCGAAGCCACCACGACAGTGCGCCCGAAGCTCCGACGCTGGCGCGCCGGGGTTGGAGCTTCCCGGAGTTATGAAACGATAAGACAAACTTGAGTTCATCCTCACACACGCTGACTGTGCTGAGCCGAGCTGAGACAGAGACACACACACACACCACTCACTTCTGAAAAGACTCAAGTTTTCTCTACTACTAGCAATGGCATCATAAAAACATTATTTTTATGGCAACATACAGTTGTTGGTTATATTTTCATGTCACAATAATTAAATAACTTACGTCATTCCAACTTGTCTCCATGGGGCCACCATTTTGAGAGTTCTTTTGGTTTAAAACGAAGATTTTTGAAGGGAATTAGAAACTCTCACCGGCTTGTTTCTCATGCATACACCCTTGTTCAGCCTCGTTCATTTTTTCGGTAGATTAGCATGATGAAAATAATACAATGAATATACTGTTTCATTTATTGGTAACATGATTATAAATATGAGTGTTTATGAGTAAAATTTATAATTTATTGACACTAAATAGTAATAAAAACTATTTTAGTTCTCGTATAATAATACAAAAAGCACCTATTTTTAGATTGGTAATTGACAATTTATTACATGATGGAGCACATAGTAGTTGGTAAACTTCAATCCGTCTATGTGAGCTATGGATTAATCCGTCCGTAGTACAACTCGGTCTGCAATATAAATAACTTGACATTGAACTCGATCCAATTCACGTTGTGTTGGTTCCTGCTAGTTCCCATATTTTATACATGACATTTCTGATCTGATCTGTGATTCTAAATTGACCTAATGAACCTCACTTATCCAATAATAATCTAACCAAATAATCATGGTGGGGCCAATCGCAGTTGGAGATACATGTATTTTCAAAAATGTTAAAAAGGGTATCTTGAGCGATCGAGGAGCTGGGATACTTCCAAATTAGGTAAAAAATGATGTATACCCGGCCCCCCCCACTCAGTGTTATTTAGGGTACGCGTATGCTTGTTCCCTCTTTTTGAAAGCATCTATCTGAGGACTGCCAACATTTCGGAACCCCCCCAGGGGCGGATCTAGCTTTTTGCTAAGGGGGGGGGTTTGACCAAAATAATGACGATGCGGAGCATCGTCCACGAGCCGCAAAGCGGCGAGCCGATTTTGGGGGGGGGTGTTTATTTGAACCCCGTAAGTGATGTTTTCCTGGCATCTATTAACACAATGGAGACCATAAAAAGCAGTGCATGATAACGTCTTTTTAAATCAAGTAACAGTTTAATACACAGAGTTATCATGTGTTTGGTTAAGTTACCAGATGAGTTGAATATCTTCTCACAATATTTGCACTTGAAAGGGTTTCTCTCCAGCGTGCGTTCTTTTTTCTTTCTTTTTTTCTTTCTTTTTTTCTTTTTTTTTCCTTTTTTTTTTTTTTTTTTTTGGGGCCGCCTAAGGGGGGGGTTTAAACCCCCTAAACCCCCCCCGTAGATCCGCGCCTGCCCCCTTTTGCAGGCTTTTGGCGGGCTTTTCCTGCCTTGGAGACCCCCCTAAATCCAGAAAAATGCTCAATGTACCCCGCCTAAATTCGGAATAATTTCTCAGGAGTCCAAAGAGATGAGAGAAAAAAAGAAGAAAAAAAGACACACAAAATGAAGTTTAAAAAAAAATATTTAAAAAAAAAATAAAAATCCGCACCACCCACCCGCCCCTACTCCAGAAAAGCAATCGAGGACAACCAAATGATTTTTTTTTCTGGCCTTATATACAATTGGGCTTTATAGTATGATTAATAAAGATTCATTTGGCAAAATTAGTTAAGTTTGTAAAGCCTACCATCGCCTACAATATGTTATTTTTAAATAATGATAAAAATGACCTTCACTTCAAATTTCATTTATGTTAACCAGTGGGTCGAGAGAGTTTGAAGCAGTGAGGAGGCCATGATTGTGAGGGGCCGAGCTGATAAGGTAGCCTATCTAATACGACTGAAGTTGTCGCATAATTTTAGCGAAGATTTGAAGGAGCGTACTAATTATGATAACATTCGTGTTAGCCGGTGAGTCCTGACTATTTTATTTCTGAGATCTGTTTTCACTAAAGGTTATTTGTTTGATAAGTAAATCTGTTCGATCTTATTATTAACAAGAGTATGCTTATTATCCATACACTTCAGACTTGTTTTTGCTTTAGCATGTTATAAAACGACGGAATTGTCGATGTCGCGATGTCGTCGCTGTGTCATGTCAGTGTCACTGTCAGTGTGTATGTGTGTGTCTGCTTCGTCTTCGAGTCACTTGTAATTGTTTGGCCTTTGCGCAGCTGCCAAAAAAGGCATGCTCTATCATAAATCATAATAAATGTATGTGGATCCGCATGTCGATTCCCCCAATTCCAAGGACCCTAGGCAGTAGGCACATGGATGGACATGTGTCTTAGGTCTAGTGGGATTGGTCTAGTGCCCATGGTTAAAGCAAACTAACCCCTAACTCCAGCTCCAGGGCCGGGAGCTCCGAGTCCGACGCCCATGCCGAAGGCGAAGGCGTTGGAGGTTGGAGCTCCAGACCACTGACCAGAGCATGATTTTTAAAACTATTCAAACAGCGGGTTAGGTCACATTTTATTCGCCATGATTGCTATTTTATTGGACCAGATAGCAATGCAAACAAATTGCGCCTTCGAATATAAAGTCAAGATGAGACTTGGGCTAGAAATCTACATAAGAAGAATAAAAAGGAAAATGCAAGGGATGATATGGTCTAGATAGTCTATTATAATATAGATTCTAGGTCTGAGTGTTGTCAGACTGTCTGAACGACGCTCTGTTCTTTGCGAAAAGTTTGCTAAATCCCTGCTGATCTCAGACCGCCACCACCACCTCTTGCCTGAAACTACAGTGTAGACAAACTATCTCACGACGCACTCTCCGCAACTCTCTTCAGCTCAATACCCCCAAAATGAGAACAGAGCGTTACAGGCAGTCTCCCATTCCCCACTTTACACGAATCCTGAATTCAAATCTGTAGATATTTTCACTCAATATTATGACCATATGTACCCAAGATGTAATTAATTAATTTTTTGTCATGCCAATTAATCAGATTAAATCAGATTTCATAGAACCTGTATAAGGCCATGTAAAATTGATTTCATGTTGATCGTCCCCGCCCGCTTCCTTTTTGGGGGCCGCCTCCTATTTTTTGTTATTTGTTATTATTTTTTTTATTTATTTATTTATTTTTTTTTTGAAAGAAAAAAAACATGAAAAACACTGCTAAAATGGCTCTATTTCTGATTTTTTTTTTTTTAAATTGTCGGCGGCCATCTTGAAAAAAAAATAGCCTCGACAGTCAGGGAAAATGTACCGAGCGGCCATTTTGAGCGGCCATTTTGAAATATCAAATATCAAATAACATGGTACACCCTCCTCCTCTTTTTCAAAAAATCCGGACGATCAACATGTAATCAATTTTACATGGCCTAATGATAGGACTATACTTTGTAAGTAAACATCAATTGTATATTTTGTATTATCATATCTTTTGGATAATCATCTATATAGAAATATGTTTCTAAAAGAAATGTTAACTAGGTTAAAACAATATTACTTATTGATTTGAAAGTGTATCACAAAATTGCATATGACATTTAGAAAATGGTGACAACATATTTTACTATTTAAATGTTACAACTGCATAATTAGAACATGTATTATTTCACGATTGTTTGAAATTAGTTGTTTAGTTCATTAGAATCAGTAATTAATATAAAGATTGCTAAAAGTATTGATTTCTTTATTCTTGTATTTATAATTTGTAAACTGAATTGTATGAGTCTCCATACTTTTTATTCAGTATGTTTTTATTTGCAATAAACCAAAAATTGAATTGAATTGAAATTGAATAGTAAAATGAGAGGAAAGAAGGAGAAAAATAAAGATTTTTTTTTTTTTTTTTAATTATAGATCTATAAGAAATAATAAAGGACAGTTTTAAAGAAATATGGAAAGTTAGAAACAAATGAAAGATGAAAGGATATAACCCAATAAAGAATAAGAAGAAATAAAAAGAGAAGATTATAGAAGACAAATATGGAAAGAGAAGGATACAAAACAAAATGTTGACAGTTACAAGGAGAAAGCCAGAAAAGAGTGAGGGTAGATTATATGTAGAAAGAAAGATGATTGAATAAAAAAAAAAAAAAAAAAAGGTAACGAAAGATAGAAAGAGAAGATTAAACTATGAAAGAAGGAAAATAAAGAAATACATGAATGGAAAATACAAAGAAAAGAAAGGATATAGAAAAAGAAGGTTATAGAATGAGAATGATGAAACAAAGAACTAGGGAAGATAGAAATAGAAGATGAAAAAGGAAAAAAAAAACAATGAAATACATAGTAAATGGTAGGGGAAGAAATGAAAAAGAACAAATACACAAAAAGAAAAAGGTAGAATGATTTTAAAAAAAATATAGAATAACAAAATGGAAAGCTAGAGAGAGAAGATGAAAGTAAAGAAATACAAAGAGAAGGGCAGAAAAAAGGTGATGGAAGGAGAACGAGAGGAAATCTCTTGGAAAGAAATAAAAAGAAGACAAAAAAAGAATAACATAGCCTACATAGGGAAATATTGAAAATCTAGAAAGGAAATAAATACGCAAATATATAGGGAATAATAGAAGAGATGTAAGTGAAAATATATGGAGGAAAGGAAAGAAAGAGGTAAAAGAAGGATGAAACAAGGAATGACATTAGGTAAAGAGTAGCTGATAGAAGGGTGAAACAGAAGAAATGTAAGGAAAGAGATATGGAGAAGAATCAGGAGATGATCGAAGGATAACAAAAGTAGGCACAAGATGAAAGAAAAGATGAAATAGAAAAAAAGTTAATTGTAATGGATAACAAAGAAAGAGAGAAATAAAAGAAGAAGAAAGGAAAAAATGACAGAAAGAGAAGATGATTGAAGGATAGAAACATAGAAAAACAAAGAATAATAAGCAAATGCATACCCATGTTGGAAAAGTACCCTCTCCCCCTCCAAATAAGAATATTTTGCATTTTGCAGTATAAGAACTTCACATACTGTATGTAACAACTTCCTGAGTAAATTATTCCTATTAAGTCACATAGTAGCTGAGAGCAAAACAAATTTAGATTTCAAAGTTTGGAATGATCCCCCTCTTCTCTGTGCTCATATCCTCCTCTTTTTTCAACTCATCTTATATTTATAATAGTTTGTTTTTATCTGAGGGTGTCCATGTAAAATACTGTGTGATTGATATAAACATAGTTTGATGTAATTTGGATACAATACTGCACAAGTTACATTGGTGGGTAAATACCCAAGATAAGATGATGCAATCAGAATGTGTCCAACTGAATGTGAGCTGGCGGGTCTTGTACTATAGCTTGCTTTTTTTTTTGTGGAGGTGCATCTGGAAAATGGAAAAAATGATTATCACTGATTTGTGTTATCTTTTCAACACTTTCCACTGCTTAGATTTCTTTGAATTTTTTATTATATGCCATTTGTTACATTTTTATGAAACTGAAACTGTTGAAATATTTTCTGTGGTGGTGGGTACAGATCTGACTGTACTATTAGGCCTCATTCAGATACATGTATGACGCAGCAAAACTGTGGCTGTTTTTTATGATGATGTAAAGTTGAATATGCATCTATTTTCTTTAATAGTATCTTATTACACAGAGCTGTGTGAATATGCACAGGACCTTTGTTGCATGCAGATGCCATTTATTCACGTATAAAAACCACCAGGTTCTTTTTTTTCTTTGCAACGGTTTAGCGCGTCATATCTGAAGGAGACTTGAGCAGTCCAAACAGAATACAATTTAGAAGTGATCAACTAATAGGAGGCTTTAGGGGCCTTCTCGACCCTCAGTGATTACCTTTACAGTGAAACCTGTATATTATAAAGACCGCTCAAGGGAGACAAGAAAGCTTTATAAGCAGGTGGTCTCATGTAAAAGTTCCTCTAGTATAATGTTTCAATGGGAAATGCTTTGCAAGGGGAAAATAAATTGTGATCTTAGTACTACAGGTAGTCCTTCTATATAGGCAGTCACTAAAGCAGGTTTGACTGTATTATCAATACTTCTCCTTTGTTTCAGCAGATATATGTTGCTTCCTGACTACTAAGTGGTTATGGTGATCAAAGTTGGTGAGCCAGCCTTGGGTCGCTTAAGATGAGCACAGCAACCTCCAACAAG
The DNA here is from genome assembly GCA_035222895.1 of Strongylocentrotus droebachiensis. Taxonomy (NCBI): domain Eukaryota; kingdom Metazoa; phylum Echinodermata; class Echinoidea; order Camarodonta; family Strongylocentrotidae; genus Strongylocentrotus; species Strongylocentrotus droebachiensis. The sequence continues at coordinate 14,002 of JAVYIG010015532.1, read as the reverse complement.
GAGCCCAAGGTGAACACCTTCATCAGCTCCGCAGCAGTCATCAAGTTCTCCGGTGGCTCCGTCGGCACAGAGCAATGGACGGACTCCGAGGACGAGGAGGACACGCCCCATTCGAGGACGTCCGACTCCCAGAAACCCCCCTTACGCAGCAAGGAAGATAATGGCGCCCTAACAGTAGGCACCATGAACACGATGGAGAATGACTACAAGGAAAGGACTAAAGAGGGCGGTGTTCATAGAGACGTTATTGCAAACGGGAATGTGAATCATAAAAGTTCAGGCAACTCGATCCAGGCACGGGTATCACATTCTCAAAGGAACACAGATAGAATTCTAACTCAAGGAGATAGTGATTCAAACTTGCCATTTCGGTTGCAGCAGGGAAATACGGCTGATTTAATACAAAGTGGTGCTTCCAAGACGACAATGGAAGAAAGTCTGCTACCTGAATCTCCCTTTCCTGAAGTGGACGGTTTTGAAGTGGTTCCCAGGAGAAAAGGGACCTATGAAAAATCTCACAATCCATTTTCAGATGTGCCTTGTGATGATGAAGATAAACACATTCAGAATGATCACCATAATGTTGGTAAGAAGCATTAGTTTTATCTCTCTCTCTCTTTCTCTCTTTTTCTTAATTGAGAACATTTTGTTTTATAAGATGATGACGTGGATCCTAATCAAATGATTGGTTGAGAGCGTACACGTGACCAGACATTTATTTTTGATAATGACCGGTCATTAGTAAAATCATGTTATAAAACATTATTTTATAAAACAAATAAGACATAATCTCATATAACAAATAATACACAGCAGTGAGGGCATCAGTAGGAATTACCCAGACAAGGTACCTTTAAAACAGTCCAACACGCACGAGGCGATAGCAGAGGGTGTTTGGACTGTTTTGAAGGTACAGAGTGTGGGTAATTCTTACTAATGCCCTCACTGCTGTGTATTATTTATATATTATTAAGTCGAAAACTGTTTAAAAAATTTCTGACTGCTTATTCGGATTTGAAAAAATCTGACTAGCTCTTATAACACACAAGTATACACATATTCTTAATTTCATATTCATTGATAATCATAATCGTTATTAATAATTTCCTTTCCTTTACCCCTTAGGTTCAAGAAATCATAGCTTTGATGAGAAGCACGACCATTCCTACTCCTTTGAGTCAGACTTGGATATCAGCTTGCCTTCAGAAGACCAGGATCTTGCTGAAATCACCAATGAAGACCTTGGAGTGGGACTCACAGAAAATCACTTTTCTCAACCAGAGGTATTTTTATTTTCACTTGTTCCTTGTCATTATAATAATGGTACACTGTATTCAAAATATGAGTTTCAAATATTATGTAACTATAAAGAGACATTGCAGTTCTTTTAAACATACTCTAAGGAAACAGTAGAATGACTTCTTGAGTACACTAGTTAAAGCACATATAGATTATCCTTTAATTTGTTCATACTCTTTTAAAGCGGTCCTTACATGTATAGTGCATAAGTGCATTGCGGAGCAGATTGTGAAACACTTTGCAACTGCAAGTACAAGGCACTATATGTAGTGCTCTGTGGAGTGGATTGGATTGGATTGGATTGGACACTTAGTCACATATTGCATACTTTCATGTATATTGAGTGACATCACATGTTGATAATCATGCATTAATCACACTCTAATCTATGAGGAAATCTCAGAGCTCAGATTATGCATCACGTAGGATTTAATGGATATCACATAGATGATACTGTCAGTGATTACATGTACATATATTTCTTTTAGATCCAATTTGTACAGTACTTACATTTGTAAAGCATACAGAGATATATACCGGTACATTGATAATCCTTTTGATGAAAGTTAGCCAGCATTTCTTGTGGGGAGGGGTATCTTATTAGTGTTTATAAACTGACAATTTTCTTCGTAAATGGGTATAGACGTAAGTGCGCTTCCTATATACTATGTGTGCGCACTAAATTGAGCCTTCTTAAACTTGAGATCTATTTTTTCAGCCATTCTGTAAAAAACAATCTTGAATGAATTCTTTTTACATCAAATAACAAGAATCTAAGAGTTTTGATGTACATGTATGAAACCAATTATGCATGTTATTATGCATGTTATCATGCATGTTATGCATGTTATCATTTGTTCATTACCATCCATCCGCCCTCATTAATGCTGTGTGTATCAAGATAGATAGATACACACAGCCTCAACTCGAGTGCGGATAGATCGTATAATGAACTCATGCACATGCCTCATTTGTACAGTGCGTTCCAGAAAAACAAAACTGAGAATTATCAATGTTTTATCATAACTTAATCACATTTATAATTAATAAATGACACATATTTGTAAAGCTTAGATCCTCCTCTTCAATTTGATGCAACTCATATGATGCATATTTCACGCATGAGTGATTAAAATCAATTTGAAGAAAGGGTACCAAAAAGTCATTTGGCGGACGGTATCTGAATTTCAAAGAGAAAAAAAAAATTTGTTGACCTGCCATTTTGAGTTTGAACCACAGTACTGAACATATTTTACCCATTTCCAACTTTCCACACATAAATTGGTTGAAAGTTTAGTGAGAAGCAAATCAATGAAGCATTCGGTCGACCGCCTTACTAAAATAAAATCTAAAAATATTGCAACAATGATTGGAGTGGGGGTGGGGTCAAGAGCTGGAAACCATTCATGTTTAATATTCAACACTTGTGTGACACATGATCTTTTCGGAGTAAAACTGTGTTGCTTATGAGAAAGTACTCCATGAGTTTCAAGAAACAGATAAAGTTCAAGTGGAAAGGAAAGAAAAGAATTAGTTATATATCCACATTAAGAAAATGTTGCTTTCTGTCCTGCAATTATTGGTACAGTGTACATGTTTAATTACTTTCAGTCACTCATCAAGACCAGAATTATACTGCTTATACTCTACACACACTTTGTATACAAAAAGCATTACCCGGTATAGCAATAGCTGGACACACAGTTCACTTTAAATGTGTGTGTGTGTGTGTGTGGTGAAACTATGAAAGGCGAAAACTGTATTCTTTGTTAATGACTTCTAATGGAAAAGCAAGCTCACGTTATGGGAATCAACTATAAACAACAAACATAAGACCTACATGTCAATGGATGTAGATTATTAAGCCTCACCACAGGAGAATGATCAATGAAACTTGTTGTCTAACTCCATACATTATTGAATGATCTGTAATATTCATTACCATGTATAAAATGAATTTGACACAAAACAGGGACAAACTGTCAACTTGCTATGCTGACATTTTGCTTTTACAGATTTTGAAAACAACATCCGATCTTATCCATAGTCCTCTTTTGGGGTGTAATGCTCAACTGAGTAAATATGGGCTGCTGCCAATGAATTTAGTTGCCAGATGTGATAAATTTTTGGCATTAGTATGTTTGAATACAAATCTTAAGCCAATTCATGACAGATAATGTCTATAAATAAATGAAATATAGCTCTCTGTCGACTGGTTATACATAATGTATACCAGGTATATATGTTGTGGGCTTTTAAAATCGAGAATGAATCACCATTGATTGATCAATGTTTACGATTTTCATGCTCTAGCATATCAAGTGTTCAGTGACACAAAGATGTAACTCCATATTTTGCCAAAATGAGTATTTGATATCAAAATGTTCAAATAAAAAAAGACTTAACTCCACCCAACACCACCCCATTGAAGTCAATGGCTAGTGAAACATAGACTTAACTCCTTAAGGTCCTAGTACTCCTAAACCACTTTTTCTCAAAATGGCCGGCCAAAATGGAGTTACATCTTTGTGTCACTGACCCCTCGAATTGTTTCAGAGCGAATATCAAAGCACCCCAAGGAAAGATGGCATGAAAAATCGTAGAGAATTTTGTTTTTGAAGGTTTGTTTGTGTCTTTGTTTCTTTTTGTGCAGGGTATTTTTGGTTTCTCCCACGTCGAGGAGCTAGAGATGGCTATCGGGAACTGTAAGGAAGCAGTCAAGACATCTCTAGAAAACTCGGAGAACAGGCGCAAGATGGTCGCCAAACTTGTACAACTCAGACTTAAACTACTCCAGCTCCAAGTAATTGCCTTCTCACTTTCATTTGTCACAAACATTTGTTATGCAGTCCATATGGTGTGGCCAGCATGTAAAAGTTGTACTGTAATTGTGACCAGCAAGTTCTATCCTGCTAAATTTGCAACCATGATACTGCAATGAAAATTTATTTTTGTTCCCCCCCCCCCTTTTTTTTTTTATGATGATGGCTTTTTTTTCCCCAAAATGGGTTTTAGTTCTTTACGAACTTGTGTAATTCAAAGTGAATTCTTCATCATAATTTCTCCTGTATATCTGAAGATCATGTCACACTTTCACTTTTGTTAACATCAAATTAAAAAAAACTTTGGAATGTTTCTGGTGTCACGACATCTATGTTTTTTTAGGGGGGGGGTATAAATTATATGTAGAATGTGAGCGAAAGTAAATTTCCATTGGACGATCAGATTGAATATTGAGGAAGTTTCACTTTACCATTAGAACGGGCTTCCATGACCAATGAAGTAGTTTATCTTACAATGCTTGACCATTTCATCATTTTAAACCAGGAAGGGGATGAAGAAGAGGAGAAGGAGGAGGTCAAGGTTGTTCTCGGTCATAGGTTTTATCGGATGAAAGGAAACAGTCGCAATGACCACTGCGAGGTCTGTCTCTCGGTCATCTGGACTCTCCTTCAGACGTGGTTCAAGTGTAGTGGTGAGTCTTGACCTTCAATTCAATTCTTTATTCAACCAGTATAAAACAATTTACAATGACAATATACAATATAAAGGTTGGGACCCCTTAAAAGCAGAAATCTGCTTGTAATCATGGCCCTGTAGTGTACCAAACAATAACAAGATAATGAACATAAATTAACAATATCAATTAACAATTAACCTATCAGCAGGTCTTCTGAGTGTTACCTACAGGCCAGGGTTTCTGTCTTTTTTTTTTGTTGAAAGTTGAAATTTCATTAGGTTTTGTATAGTTTGCAGTCATCAATACTGCTTTTCTGCAGTCAATTGTGTCACAATTGTTGATTCATTTGTGTGGTTTGATTAAATACTAGTTGTACCCAAATGTTTGTATTTTAACTCTGAATATTGTAAAAGCATCGGTGTGCATTTTAAAAATGGAATCATATTGATTTGATATATTTGAGAGGTCATTTTTTATCTCTGTACAGTGTATACATGAAGACCATACAACTTGTCAATATGTGTTTAAAAGGGAAGTCCACCCTGATATTTACTTTGCTTTACTAGAAGCAGATAAATGGGAGAAACAGGTCAGTGAAAGTTTGAGCAAAAACTGGTTAAAGATAAGAAAGAATTTTTGTGGGTGTGATCAATCAAACATGAATTCAATTACAAAGAAAATGGAAGTTAATGAAGTTTTTTTGTACAGAGCAAATTGGAAAGAAGATAGCAAGATACGTCACAGTGTTGCCAATTTGTATTTCACTGATGAAAACATCAAAATTCATAACTTACATTTTTCATTCGGATATTGCTCAAACTTTCACTAATTTGTTTCTATCATCTTCCTGCTTTTATTGAATTCAAGATAATATCAGGGTAGACTTCCCCTTTAAACTGATTTCCCTTGTTGCAACTAGTTTTCGTAATCATGCATGTACACATTGGATGAATGCTCTCTTTCCCTTTCTCTTTCAGAATGCAACTTTGGATGCCATGGCAAGTGCCTTAACCTAGTGAAACGAAAGTGTGTGAGTGCAAAGGTATGTCCGAATGTAATGCAAAGTAACACAAACTTGTCTTCCCTTCTTTGATCATTGAAATGTGTAGGAGTATGTGGCTAGAATAAATATTTTTAAGGAAATAACACAATGTAATTTGATACAAGTTCCTGCATTCTAAAATGTGATTAAATGATGTCACAGTGGACTCTGGGAGTATAAAGTGTGTGTGTGTAATTGGGTTTTTACAGACATGTATCAATCAGATATGATTATTTACGTCTGTGAACCGACCTTTAACTTCGCCATCCGAAAGACCGTGACTCAGTTTCAAACCTGCATCCTCGGGTGAATCAGTTTGTAACTTCCATTGATAGCTGGATTACAGGCGCACACCACAATGCCCCGCATGTATACCTTGGTAGGTTTGGATCAGTCTGTTATGTGCATTTATTTTTTCTTTTCTTGTCAGCTAAGTGTGTGAACAAGCAGCTTTTGATAGGACTTTGATGTTATGGCAGTACCATAATTAACGGTGCATAAACCACACCTTTTTGCCGCCGAAAAAAATTCAAAGTCGGGGGGTGCGGTTTATACACGGTTCAATTTTCGAAGTTTCGATTTATGGCGCGATATCTGTCATCTTGGTTTGAAATTAATCTTTCTGATAGATCTCAATATGTAGTTTATAATAATAATTCCTCCAATTTTTCTTCTATTACATGGTGTACCACAAGGTCCTATCCTAGGTCCTCTATGGTTTTTTTAATTTACATTAATGATCTTACACATTCAGCTGCCCCTCGCAGTTAAATAAAAGGCCTTCCCGCGTGGGTTTTTTAACACGGACCCGTGTTAAAAAGGGCGAAAAAGAGGGTTGCGGTTAATATACGAGGGCGGTTTATACACCGTTAATTATGGTATTTAGATTTTGTTCCAACAATTTTTTTAGCACAAACTTTCAATAATTTTTGCTGCAGATTACAATAATAGACCAACCTTATATAAGCTGAAATAATTCAACATCAGGGATTTGGTTGTTATGGAATTCATATGTTGGGGATGTAAAATATGGCTGAAAGGTTCCAGAATATCGAAGTATGGTATTTACCAGTGCACATTGATAAATATATCTGAATATGGCAGAGGCAAAGGGGCTGCATCAAAGATTTCATGTAAATGATTGTACAAGTGTATAGCCTTATGATAGCTTTGATTAGACTAAATATTGAAGTAAATACGTTTTACCTAAATCCTTTTCAATAATGTTCTATTCTTAGTAATGTATGGGACACAAATACAAATTGAAGATACCTTGGACCTGCTTGAAATGTGAAAGAGATGCCATTTTCGTATGAGATGCTTGCTATACATTGAACATTGACTTAAAATTGATTTTCTTATTTTCCTCATCCCAGATTTCAAGGCCTTGCTTTGATCTCAATATTTGTCCAGAGAAAGGTCTGTCTGCTCAGAATTACAGATGTGCAGAATGTAGAGCCCCGCTTGCTTTCAGTAAGTTTCCATTCTTATCTTTCCTGTCAAAGAAAACTTTGCATCTTTTTCCATCTTTTAATTTCCCTTGGAGCTTTTGATGTGGTGAACTACCAAAAAAAATCTTTGTCAAAATATTAGGAGTTAAAGGCATCGTGTAACAATGTTAAATCTGAGATGCACGGCCCTACGTGTTATCAGTGTCTGTGATATGGTGTAATATTGAAGCCCTAAAAAAATTGCGCTTCTAAATGATCAAGAAGTGCCTCAAAAAAGTAAAAATATTTGAGTGACTGGTTTTACCATACTCGTTTTCCCCAATAGACTGTAGTGTTATGAAAACCGTTTGGTAAACGGTTTTCAAAATTTGTAATTCCAATCATAAATATCTTGATAATCAGACAGGCTTGTAATCAGATCGGCTTGTAAAAGTCATGGGGTGGTATTCTCATAAGTTAAGCCGGGACTAAGTCCAGACTAAACAAGAATTTTAGTTCACACTTCTATGGAATGCTAGGTTTCATCTTCCTCCTTCAATATTCATGACAAAGGTAATCTACCAAAGACTTTGTTGAAATTCAGTTCATACTCATATTAAAAAAAAAAAAAAAAATTGACACTTTTCATTGAAGGATTAAAATAATCGGTACAGGGTAAATGAGTTGGCAACAGGCACTCCATAAAATTGCGGACTAACTTAGTATGTGCTAACTTAGTACGCACTACCGGAATACCACACATGGGGTTCCAGACTGACCTAAAGGTTTATAATTATGATTGCAGCATGAGCTAAATCAAGGATTTTGTTTCAGAATCTGAGACAAAGTTACCGGATCCCTTTAAAAGTAGTGTGCTCAGGTTTTATGTATCATATCGCACAGGTACATGAGTAATCACAGGGGTGTTGTTGTTGTTGATTTTGTGTGTGTTTTTTTGCAGGAGGGGGGGGGGGGGGGGTCTCCAGCATGGCAAAGTGTGTGATTACAGCAGTCTGTGTCACTGCACAATCAAACCTTGATACCAATATTATTTACTGACATTTCATGATCATGATGTTTTCTATTCTTTTCAGATGGAGTACCGACGGAACCTAGATTGTGTGATTACAGCGGCCTGTACTACTGCAGCATGTGCCACTGGAATGACCTGGAAGTAATACCAGCGAGGGTCATTCATAACTGGGACTTTGAACCAAGAAAGGTAAGTGGGTGGCTACTGGGAATGGACTTGTTATAGTGACGGTGATGATGATGGCCATTTTCTTGTGTATGACACATGCACGTGCCACAATTTCTCCATTTTCAATTCCCAACCTCTGTAAAATTCCTAATTTTAACGCAGTAAGTAACATTATACTTTTACCTACAAATCTTCGACCCTACTTCTTAAACTCAATCATAGCCCAAATCCTTACTTTATATTTCTTACGAAATAGAGCTCGAAACAAATTTTGCCAGAGCAAGTAGCAGATCAATGTAGGTTATTTTGCGTGTTGCATTAACTTATTCCTAAGTAAGACAGAATGAAGGATCCCTCATTTTGAATCGTACTTTCAGACTCTTTATATTTTATCCGAAAGAAACAACAAAAATGAAAAGCCTTGGTAATCATTGGTTTCAATGCTTTTATTCTCTTATGTGTTCATTAGTAGCCCATTTGGTCCCTGTTGCATAAAGTTTACCATTGATGGTAACTTTGTGATTGATGGTAACTTCCACTGAAACCTTGATTTAATTGGCCGTTGAGTGATGTTGCCTCGGTAGTTAATATTTATGGCAAAGCTATCATCAATGGCAAGTGTTATGGAATTGGGTCCTGTTTACATTGATGTTAATCGTTATTCTTCTAGGTGTGTCGCCAGTCTAAACAGCTCCTCAAACTAATGTGCAGTAAGGCAGTTCTGAGAATCCAGGACCTGAACCCTTTGCTCTTCAACTATGTAGAGGAACTCAGTCAGATTAAGGTGAGCTCTAATAATTACAGTAGGCCTGTCTTCATCAGCTTGAGATTGCCAAATATCCCACTATTTGAACTATCCTGATCGCAAATTATCCAGTTAATTTGCGTCTTCATCAGCCCGAAGTTGCAATTAGCGGGATATTTGGTCGTGATAATCATCCAGAGATATCTTGGGCTAGTTGCAAAATATCCCGCTATTTTTCCGGTGCGTCTTCACCAGCCTGAAGACTCGCACTATGCATGAACGCTGAGCAAAATATCCCGAGCTAATTTCTCGAGCTTGAGTTTCAAGTTTCGAGGTCAAGACTCGAGCTGATGAAGACGCGATTTGTAACTTCAGGATTATTTCCCAAATCAGAAATAGTGGGCTATTTGGCAATCTCAAGCTGATGGAGACAGGTCTAGTGAAACCTGTATATAAAGACTGCCCAAAGGAGTCAGGAAACATGGTCTTTATAAGCAGGTGGTCTTTATGTACAGGTTCCTTTGGTATAGGTTTCAATGAGAAAGCACTTTCAAGAGAAACAAAAAATGTAGTCTTTGTAGGCAGGTGGTCTTTCTATACAGGTGGTCATAAAAGGAGGTTTGACTGTACTTGTGCCACGCCATGATTGGTTTTAAGATGCCATGTTATCCATGGGAACAAGTGTTTGCTTTAGATCTGTTTGTTTTATGATACATTCAGTACTTTATGTTTTATATCATTTTCATATTCTTCTGAATATTAAGTGTTGAGGTTTGTGAATGGAATCATTGATGATTCTTGTAACTTACTTTTTATCAATATTTTAATGCTTGAAATACATGTCCTGCTCTTACTGCGCTAGAAGTCTATTTATCTCTGTTTTATTTTATGTTTTTAATAGTGGAAGTAACTTTGAAATGAATTGATTTGATTCAAACTTTCATCATTAACCCTTTTTTATTTTATTTTTTTTATTTACATAATTAAAGGGAAGTTATAGAATTAGCTTACAACTCAATAGAAACTAATGAGCTCCCCAAATATGCAGTGGTTGCTTCTTGCGTGCAACTGATACAGGTCTGAATGGTCAGTGCATATCTTGCATTTTACTGGTCAAAGAAAGTGACATATGCAGATAATGGATTAATATTGATCATTTAGATATTATTAGATATAGTTATTAGATACAACTGTATGTAAGAAAGTGACATGCAGATATGGATAACATTGATTATTAGATATATATAATTAGATTTATTGATTAGATACAATTGCAGAGAGTTATTTGAATAATATAGCACAATTAATCAATCAATTCAATGTTTTAATATGTACAGAAACTGAGAGGGGAGATCCTGACCATGAAGGTATACTTCCTTTCCTGCCGAAGAGCTATGGAGCAAAAACTACTCAAACAAGTGAGTGACTCAAGTTTCCCTTTGTGAAATACACTAACACAGTACAGTGTATGTGCATATTTACCTTGCGTATTGCTGCGTATTTAACATTTATTTGTTTTTCTTGATATCAAGAATTACCATTGCTTTACAACAGAAAATCTTTCTTTTATATCAAGAAATAGGAATAAATGTTGAAACGGCTTGCCATAAATACGCAGCAATACACAAGCCAAATATGCAAAGGTGTGACAGAGGCATTAAGGTGACAAATGTGACCTTTCTCATTCTTTGTATTTCCGTGTGGAAGAATTTCAAAGTTACTATGTCACATGAGAAGAATTGCAAGTGACACGTAATTGTATTTCAAATACAACTAGTTTGGATCACAGTTTGATGCCTCCTGATTTCGCAATCCCGTGTAGCAATATCGGTCGTCAGTGCTTTGTGTTTTTTTCAACAATTTTCAGAACGATTTATTCAACATTTTTAAAATCCTGATAACTCCATTACCTCCTTTAAAATAAAATAATCATTCTTAATGTTCACTACATTATCAACCATGCATGATAACCTCCGGAAAGTGAAATTGCATGATCTGGGGGGTGTTTCACAAAGATCCAAAGTAGAACTTAACTCTAAGTTGTACTTAAAAATTATGGACAGACATTTGTAGCCTTAAAATTAAATACATTCAAAGCAGAAATTCAAGTACCGTATTTGCCGGCGATAAGGCCGCACCCCCAACTTTGACATTTGGTAGAGGGAAAAAAGAAGAAAAAAAACGAAGGAAAAAAAAAAACGGACCTAACAAAATAATCGTAATTTTCTCGTAGAACACTATTTTTTCTACAAACTGATAACAAATTCATCAATATTCTTATAAATTTAGAGGAAGTTTACCTCAAAAAAGATTGTAATTTAGCAAATCTTTAGCAAATCCCCAGTAATCGACATCTCACCTTTGAAATGGATCAGTATAATTCACTCTTTACTCTTTGCTCTACAGCTCCAGGTCAGACCGCACTTTGTGGAGAACAGTGACTCGTACTCTCTTCAAGATCTGATCGATACAGAAGAAGGCAATCTTCTCTCAGAGCTAGCTACTCTACATGGAGACTATGCAGTACACATACGAATCGATTGCCAGGTACCTTGCAAGCTCTCTTTCATGGGAATTGGACGTTATCAGGGATTATTTGTAATCTATCATCTAGGGCTGAGTTAAAACGGCTAAACAACGTTTAAATGACCATTAAAAGCAAGACCATTACAATTTTGCAAAATTTTTGATCAGAAATTGAAAAGTGTTAATGGATTAATAAAAATTATGTATGTGCACGGAATACACCAGGAGAATAGAAGAGGAGAGGCCTTGTAATCATAGATGATCAATTAGGAACTGTGAAAATTTGGTGGTTTGGTGGTTTGAAATGCTCAGATAAACTGTATCATTGTATATTGTGTGGAAAATAGTCACTTAATTTCACATTTATTTCTTCTCATTGAAATGCCATGCGAACCATCGGGCTATGCAGAATGTAGTACTCACTTTGAATGTTGTACTACTGAATACAGGTACATCATTTTGGCTTGAAAATGTGCTTTAAATAACGTATTTATTTTCTTCTTTTTGTCCTTCAGATATGTCAAGGCAAGGGTTTTATATGTGAGATATGCAATTCCAATGAGATTCTGTTCCCGTTTGACATGATAGCTACATTGTGTGCTAACTGCTCAGCCGTGTTTCACAGGTGAGAATGGTATAATAATATTAATAATAATAATATAGAGTATTTGTAATGCGTCAACTCCACATGACTAATGTGTTTGAGGCGCATGGAGAAGAAAAACTAAGTACACAAATGTGAAAGTAAATCTAAATCTACTAGAAAGCCGCTTTGAACCAATGAGTTTTGAGGGCATGTTTTATAATAATAATAATAATAATAATAATACATAACATTTATTAGGCGCTTAATACTGATGTTTCTAAGCGCACAGTGTTCTGATTAAGAGAAGACTATAACCCGTAGAATTAAATTAGAAGAAAAAGCAAAAATACAAAAGTAACATAGATAAGGTAAGAAAAACAGTGGCAATCAACTAAATAAAGACAAATATGGTGCGCACCTCCATTGACCGACGCACAACTGCAATTTACAATTTGAAAAGATAGGTTTTGAGTAGAGATTTGAATTGAGATACAGAGGGGGCGCAGTGAATAAAGGCGGGCAGTTTGTTCCAGAGAGCGGGGGCAATAACTGAAAAGGCGCGGTCACCATACCGGGTGTTAGTGCTGGGTCAGGTGTTAACAGTAATGTGGAAGATGAACGAAGTGTTCGTGACGACGTACGGGAACGTAAGGATATGAGATCGGAAAGGTAAGAGGGGGCTAAGCCATTGATAGCTTTGTAGCACAGGAGAAGAATTTTGAAGGATATGCGGTGGTGAATTTTAAGCCAATGTAGTGAGTTCAATATTGGAGTTATGTGCTCTGATTTACGCGAGAGAGTCACAAGCCGAGCAGCGCTATTCTGTACCCTTTGAAGTGGGACTAGATGTGACTGAGGGAGGCCAGAAAGAGAAGAATTACAGTAATCGATATGGGTCGAGACAAAAGCATGGACTAATTTGAAGTTGTGGGTCGGTCAAGTAGCCTCCTGATTCTACTGATCTTATATATACCAAAGGAAGCAGACTTACAAATATTACTAATGTGTTGTTTGAAAGTAAGATTGCTGTCAATATTTAAACCAAGGTCACGCACAGAAGCACAACAACTGAGAGAGCCATCACTCATAACAAGATCAGGAAAGGGGTCTGAGTTCCGAAATTTAGAAGTAATATGAATCATTTCAGATTTTGAATCATTAAGGCAGAGACAGTTTTGAAAAGACCAGGTTTTGATTTCATTGAGGCAACTGGTGAGTTTGTTCGCGGCTACTGTCCTGCTGTTTGGGTGAAGAGTTACATAAATCTGGGTGTCGTCTGCATACATAGTGTGTTGAATATTCTGATGAAGGTTAATAACATTTGAGAGAGGGCTGGTGTAAAGAATAAACAGGAGGGGGCCGACCACGGAACCCTGAGGAACGCCGCAGATGAGGGGAAATGATTCCGAGTTGGTGTCATTGATGATCACCTTCTGAGTTCGGTGCATGAGATAGGAGCGAATCCATTGAAGTACGGTGCCGGTGATGGAGAAGTCGTTCTCTAAGCGATGGAGTAACAGGTCGTGGTTGATAGTGTCAAATGCGGCAGTGTAATCAAGCAAGATGAGGACAGCTTCATTACCCTTATCTACAGCTAGAAGTAGGTCATTTAGGACCTTGACAGTTGCAGTCTCAGTAGAATGATGATTCCGATAGGCAGATTGGTGGATTGGAAACAAACCGAGATTGTCAATGTGGGCTTTCAGCTGTAGT
>JAVYIG010015531.1:0-35501 GCA_035222895.1 Strongylocentrotus droebachiensis | reverse complement strand
TGTGGGCATACATAGGTGATATTTAAGCGCGCGCGCCTAAAAAAAAATAGTATATCTAGACCGTCTCGTCCATCTCGTCCCAAATTTATTTATTTATATAATTTATTTTAAACTAAAGAGAAAAACAATAAGCAAAACAAAAAGGATGGAATAAAATTTAAAAAATAGTCAGTTATGACATGTAATGGTACATATGTATATAGATATAAGCCTATTTATATATATAAATACGTATATAAAGAGAAAAACAATAAGCAAAACAACAAGGATAGGGAAAAAATCTGTGTAATTCTACATATGTATTTATAAATATTTCATAAAATAGTGCGTGGCAAAAATCAAATCTGTACATGTACACACAAACAATGCAATCACCAAATAATAAACCTAAGCGGAACAAAACACCTACAGAAATAAATATCAACCCTAAATTCAAAACATTAAAAAGACATATAAAAATGTGTGGTATATTTACATCGGCTTGATACTATTATACCACTGTCTCTTGTTAGCCCACTAAAGGTTGACAGATGAGCAGGTCTGAGTTTTAAACATATTTTAAAATCTTTGAAATATATTTAGATGTTTGAATAACAAAGTGTGAGTTGTATGCAGCCCTCCACATCAACAGGAATCAACTTATATTTGGATGTCACCCGACCTTTAAGTCATCTTAAAACGCCAAGGTTTGTCCGCATTATGTCTGAACGAGGCTTAGCATGTAAAAGTTCAATCTAACTCATAGCCTGCCATGAGGCTGCTTGCACGCTATTGTTACGCTGCTTCTTGCATGCTAGCAAACATTCGTAATAGCAGTTATTGTTCATGCCTATTAGACTGTGCCTAGTGCTTTGCACGCTCTATTGTTAGTACCATCGCGTTAATCCGATTATCTCGTTATAAATCTGGCACTGGGGGGATTAGCCCTGTGGCAGGATAAGAGCTAATTGTAAGGGAAAATCAATTCCAGCTTCAAACTGTTGTGCCCCAGAAGTATTCATAGTTTCTCTTTTTACACAAAACACCTTCAATAACTGACTATGCTCTTGTATTACTTTATGAAGAGCTATGTTACAATATTTAATCACTCGTTGTTAATTCTATTTACCATGCAGAGCCGGAAATAATATTAGATTTGTAACAACATTTTTTTATATACACCTCACATATAGAAATACTTTTTTGTTTTGTATAACAGAAATTGCTTTGATTGATGTACAACCTTCACTAGGCCTCTTTCATCAGTCATTGAAAGAGAACGTTGAGCTTTGGGAAAGGTGGCAAATAATTTGTGAGCTTTTCAATTCTTTGTATTTTACTGTGGAGAAATATCATAGAAAAATGAAGTTCACTAATGTCGTCACGCCAGAGTATCTTGAGGGAGAACATAAAAGTGTTGGATTCGTAGTCTGGGAATATTATTCTGAATGTTGGATCAGTGATTCAAAATGTCTATTGAGCGGAAGCAACACAATAATGGAACTATGTCATAACCCACTGAATACAACGTTCATCCGTCAATACATGTATAGCTACTCGACATCTAAACAGCACCCTGTATAATGAAGACCGAAATAGACATATTGAAACAGATTACTCATGCAACTGAGTTCTTAATACGATCTATAGCACTCGAGTTAAGACTGTATGCATAAACAGACTCAACTAGAGTGGATAGATCTAAACGAATGACAACGCTTTTATAAAACAAAACTCATATATCCTTGTTATTTCATGTAAACAAAATGAATTTCAAGACAGTTTCGAGTAATTATCGCTGACAAATAAATCCAAAATGTATAGGCTTTTGCGCGCACATAAAACCTATATTTGAGAGAATTCTTGCTACGGGTTGGTGAATGATAGAAGGTAAAATCTTTCTTGCCAATCATTTAGTTAGGATCTAGAAGTGAGTCGTATAATTAAAACACATCAATGTGTGATAAAGGCGAGTTTGAATCAGTTTCAGAAATAACTCGTTTGTGTATCTATTATGCAAAATCTGGATTGTTTTGAGTAAAACATAGCTTCAAACAGGATTTTTTGTTTACATGAAACCTAGATTTCTGAGAATGTTTGCTACGGGTGGGAGAAAGAAACAAGGAAACCTTCCCTTTGACTCTCTCCAGACACTGCATTGTCTGTTCAGCACCAGACCGGCATGAAATCTCTGTCAAAGTGCATGATTCAAGCCCTTCTGGCAACAAACAGATGTCTGTTCAGCACCAGACCGGCATGAAATCTCTGTCAAAGTGTATGATTCAAGCCCTTCTGGCAACAAACAGATGTCTGTTCAGCACCAGACCGGCATGAACTCTGTGTCAACGTGTACGATTCAAGCCCTTCTGGCAACAAACAGATGTCTGTTCAGCACCAGAACGGCATGAACTCTGTGTCAACGTGTACGATTCAAGCCCTGCTGGCTACAAACAGATGTCTGTTCAGCACCAGACCGGCATGAAATCTCTGTCAAAGTGCATGATTCAAGCCCTTCTGGCAACAAACAGATGTCTGTTCAGCACCAGAACGGCATGAACTCTGTGTTAAAGTGTATGATTCAAGCCCTTCTGGCTTCAAACAGATGTCTGTTCAGCACCAGAACGGCATGAAATCTGTGTCAAAGTGTATGATTCAAGCCCTTCTGGCAACAAATAGATGTCTGTTCAGCACCAGACCGGCATGAAATCTGTGTCAAAGTGTATGATTCAAGCCCTTCTGGCTTCAAACAGATGTCTGTTCAGCACCAGAACGGCATGAAATCTCTGTCAAGTGTATAATTCAAGCCCTTCTGGCAACAAATAGATGTCTGTTCAGCACCAGACCGGCATGAAATCTGTGTCAAAGTGTATGATTCAAACCCTTCTTGCCACAAACCCGTATTTAAACTCAAGAATAGAGAATTCCACCCACCCTTGTATCTGAGTGCACCAATCACCTGAAATAGTAATGTGTGTATTGCAAAAACAAAATTGCTTGTAACTCTATTATATTCCAATTATTCCAATTGTTGTGAGCAAGACAGCAAATTATCTTTTTCAGTTATTTCGTTGCCACTATTTATCCTGATTTATCGATTTCGAGAGAAGTAAAGTAAAAGAGTGGAAAAAATGGGAAAAGGTTACATTACGTCGTCATGCTGCCCAAATCATGACGAAATTCGGGCAGTGAGACATAGAGAAAGTAAGAAAGGGAAATAGACATAGATAACAGATATCGATCACATTTCTATTCATGCTCTAGGCCCTAATCTATTTGAATACTTTCATATAAGTGGATTTTCACTTTGTATTCTCACCTTTCTTCCTCCAGATAAGACAAACATACCCTATCCCACATGCATACACCTGTTTCTCCTTCTATTGCATAATTATCTATTTTTATCCACTTCCTTCTATGACACCAACCTTGTTCACAACAAAATGACATACATACAATGTACAGCTTACCTTAGTTACCAGTTTCTTGCGATTTTAACCTTCGTAATGTGAAGTGAGAAAGAAAGTTGATCATCTAGATGCTCCTTTTATAATTGATACTGTTTGAAGAAGAACAATTCACCCAACCTCTTGTAATATTTGTATTACGTGACCGTGCACATCAAGATGGTGTTTAGTTCTATGCCATCCCACGTCAAACTAATGCTCACTTGACAAGAATTGGCACACATTCAGAGGCGAGTGGGGAAACAAAAAATGTGTCCCCAAACACACAATGTAGGAGCGTTGACAAACGATGTGCTCCGTTGCTCTTTGTGAATAATTCAATATATGAATATGAATCGTAGCTGTTTAAAATCAAATGAATACATTCACATTCCTTGTGACGTCAATAGAGGCGTTACAGGGGGTATGCTTATCCACCCCCCGAACAAAATAGTTTTGCTAGGAGGAAGTATAAGGTGTAAATAACCAGCTGTAGTTAGACACAGTTCTCCAGGGTTATTTCTCAGTCGCGTGACTTTGTATTACAATTCTATTCTAGGTAGAAGGAATAAAGTCATTAGATCAATGTTTGCATAAGAGGGTATTATAGAAAGATCATGAAACTCTAAAAACTCTGAATCACGTGTTCTTCCATGCTGAAGACGAACCTTCACCCCAAATTTCAGTTACCATTTACCTGAATAATAAGTAGCCGACATCTTGGACAGTCCTTTTTTTTAACAAACCGTATTTGAATATTCAATTTACCTAATCCCTACCCGGGTATTAAGTAAATCAATGAGATGTTCAACTAATCTTACAATAATTGAAATGTGCGGTGAAGGTTTTTATTCAAAGTCACATATGTAAACAAAATAACAGTTTGTGACATGGCAATTTATACAACATGTACCATCACCCCATCCTGACTCCCATGAACACACCACTGAGTCTACCAGGGAAAGTTACAATGCTACAATAAAAAATGCAATTCCTGTTCACTCATGCATTAAATGTTAATCCCATATACCACAAATTTCACTCAGCAAACCCAAACTTATCACAATTGATCATAAATTGGTCATATCATCCTCAATTCCTTAAGCTCCAAAGGATTTACCTCTTAAAAATTGGAAGGCTAATTCCTGCGCAACCTAATTTTCATACCCTTTACAAAAGTGAGCACTATTTTTTTTTTTTTTTTTTTTTTTTTTTTTTTTTGGGGGGGGGGGGGCCCTAGAAAATTTGAAAAATCGACCCCCTCCCCTGGCGTCCTTTTGCCGTATACATTCATGCGTCGAGCTCCGCGCACACTTTGGAGCATGCTAAAGAAATCCCGACGCACACAGCGAACGACAACGCACTGGCCAAAATTGCAAATTTCCAATTCGCTGGCCGTGCGTCCCCGATGCGGCCCCTATGTGTGACAGGGCCTTTAGGATATAGTGTTGATATACCGAACTCGCCCCAAGCCCTGAAAATACCCCCTAGGACAATCACTCCCCTAGGACAACCAAGGACAGTTACCCTCCCCCTCCCCTACCCGAAAATTACCCGACCTCCCTGTCCATTAAAGGGGAAGTATACTCTGATAATATGTGACCCGGCACCACAAAACCACCAAAAAGTCGCAAAAATTATTTTCCTGATTTCATCTGATTATGAAAGAAGAAGTTCTCCTCATTAAAATGGTATATTACTTGTCCAAATTGAAGCTTCCTAACCCTTTCAATTTAGTGAATGAAAAGAGCTGGTGAGGGAGGTTACTGGTATTAAATTGTGAGAAAGAGAGCTTTAAAGTTTGGGGCTATTCAAGCATGCGGAGCAAGCAAACCACAGGGAAATCAATAGAAGGGTGAATCAAAAGGCCATAGCAACCACTATGAAGAGATTTTCAGATTAGGCTGAAATTTGGCCTGATGGTCAAACATAGTCTGTTCATTATGTTTCTGAGGTTTCAATGTGTGGACTTAAGTCTTTCAAAAGTTATTATGTTGTAAATGTATAGAGTTGTAATTGGACAGATTAAGTGAACTGCAACATAGTGCCGAGACACCTGCACTAGACAATGCCTATTCATGGTGGACCCGGAGTCTTTTTGTTCCCCCTTACATAACACTGCTTGTCACCTATCTTGTTTTGTATACATCTATTTGTAACCACATTATCAGGAATTCTCTCGTCGCTGTCTTGCCCGAAGTGTTCAGTAAGCAAAGCTGTAAGGTTGGCCTGATCCCCCGCAGCTAGCCCCCGCATCATCGCTTCGTTGACCGCCCGAGCTACGCGGGCATCTGCGTCGGTGCACCCCGGTACCATCCCACGGCTCTGCTCACGTACAAAACCTGGCATTGTAACGACGTTGTAGACTTTTTCGCAACTTGTCACTCTCAAATGTATAAAATATAATAATGTTCTTACTCTTGATCAACAAATTCTGGAAATGTGATGTACAATCAAGCTACTCGAAGTCGTTAACGGATAATATAAGACGAACGCAAATCTGGAACTCGATTGCTATAACGGACCAATCACAGCCCGCGTAGCACGACCCGTTAGCAACGACCGACCATTTCCGGACTACGATAATTTCGCTCGGGAAAAGTGATCAAATTTTGGAAGAGACCGAAGGCTGTGCGAAAAAAACTGGTCTAGAAAAACCGTTTAAAACACATCTTCTACTATGTTTTAGACTTCCAAATTTTGATACTAGGTACAGAAAAGACCACTCTTTCAGAAAATGCAAAAAAACAAAAATCTATTTTTTTTCACCTAAATTGACATTTTAGCTGATTACGGAGAATCGCTGGTTGCGACTTTTTGTTGGTTTTGTGGTGCCGGGTCACATATGTTGGTTTTAATAAAAGCATAATTTTTTCGGGGGGTAATTTTCCTCGGGGGGGGGGGGGGGGAGTAATGGTTGACGGGGGTAATTTTCCGGGGAGTGATTATCTTGGGGGGAGGAGTAATTGTCCCGTTGGTAATTTGCCGGGGTGGTTGCCTAGGGGGTAATAATCGTCCTAGAACCAGTTCCCCTGTTGATAAGTTGGTTTTAATAAAAGCATTATTTTTTCGGGGGTAATTGTTCTCCGGGAGTCATTGCCAACAAGGATTATTTTCCGGGGGGTTGTTGTCTTCAGGGGTTGGTTGTCCTCGGGGGAGGGGCGGGGGGGGGGGATTTTCCGGGTTAGTGGTCAATGGAGTTAACTTTCCCGTTGGTAATTTGCCGGAGACGGGCTGACTGTCCTAAAACCCATGAAGGAGGTAGACAAATGACAAAGTAGGAATAGCCCCTATAATACATGACAAACGTAATGACGTAAAGCGGGGACAAGAGAGAAGGGGGCAGCCGCTCTACCCCCTTCACCACCGTCGGCCGCACCGACGGCTTTCAAGGTCGCTTTAAACCCCCAATGTTTTCCATTCTGAATTTGTGTTATTGTTTTAACATCAATTTTGAAAAACATGAACATTAAGTAGGTTACATTAAGAGCAGAATGAGCGGTTTTAATATTAGGCTCACGCATGATTTTTCTGGAATATTCATGCAAAATAAATGTTTGAAAGGGGCACTAATGCTGATCGATTTTCGAAAAGCATTCGATATTGTAGAATTTCCATTTTTTCAACTTTTTCATACATCAACTTAATCCAGCGATGGAAATCTTCACCAAAATCTTCAATAAATTGAAATCCTAGTATGGAGAACGAGAATTATTGAGATAAGGAGAGGAATAGGCAAGACTGCCCTCTATCGGCCATGTTGTTTATCTTAGCAGTAAAAACTATGGCAGATAGAATAAGAAAGAATGGATTCCCTTTGGAAATACTGGTAATCAGCAAGAGTTGAACATTCTGCAATACGCAGATGACACTTCTACATTTTTCAGAGAAGAATCATCTGTGAAATATATTTTGGAAGGTTTTGACAGATTTGGAAGCGTTGCTGGCCCAGTGCTCAATAAAGATAACACAATTTTGAAATGATTGGGTCCTACAAAGCATAAATGAAACTTTCAAGACTTTGGCCTCCATTAAAGGGACTTTGTAACATTGTTCAGATGAGAGATAATGATGCTAATGTAGTGACTTCATGCTAGATGTACAATTAAAGATAATCTGAAAATCTGAAAACGGATCATTATTCATGGTACAAATTGGGAAAAACTGATCTGATCGATTCCTTAATTCTCCCAACTATATTATTCTACTTCTATTCTGCTACTTGTCAAAGCCTGTTCAGCATCAAGACAAGGACAATTTAATTACATTTTAGGTGAATGTAAATCGTCACAAAGCAATAAAATGGCTCTACATTCCATTCCAGACAGTTAAGTGTTGACAGATTTGTATAGCCTGTTTTATGTATTTTTCTCATGGAAAAACGGTTGGGAAAATTCAAAAATGGTTGGGAGAATTTACTGTTAATCACTGTTAGAGGGTGCCTCACATCGACGCCTTCAAAGAAAACCATAGATATCTTTGTGGTTTGAGAATTTGTTCAGGATTGTTTGCATGTCAGAGGGTTAGTATAGTAGAAGGAATATAGTAAGTAACATTTTATACAAAAATTAAGCAATTTTTTCATCAACCTTCAACAATGTTACCGAGTCACTTTAAACAGATGGCTGTATCAAATACTTAGGACTCTATATAGACACTGACCTAGATTTAGTGGTGAAATTAAATTGGGAAACGAAACTAGAAAAGATACAGAGAATAGTAGACAATTGGCGGAAGAGAAACTTTACAATTATAGGAAGAGTTCTCATAAGTAAGACATTGCTTATGTCAAATAGCTCATCTGATTATGTTTTGTTCAGTACCAAATTATATTGTTAAACAAATTGAAAAGATTAAAGTTGACAAAGTGAAAAGAAAAATGATAGTTAGAGATTATACTGATGGTGGAATAAGAATGATTGATTCTAACAGGTTAATACATAGTTTCAGATTGAAATGGCTTGGAAGAATAGTTGATGACACAGAAAATTATTGGAAAGACTTTGCAATGTTATATTTCCATTCATTAGGAGGTCTCAATTTACTTTTGAATTGTACTCACTATGAATATGACGGACAAAGAAAACGGACAAAATATACAGTTCCTCAGTTTTTGTTTTTGTTTTTGTTTTTTGTTTTTGTTTACTCTGGTGATCCCCTCCTTACAAGCCCTTGAGGCTTTTTCGGGACACCCTTTTCTTTCATTTATTTGTATTACTAGCTGTTATGTATATACTACTCTGTTATCTTGATGTAAACATGAAATTATGCATGACATATTGTAACCTTGTTTGTTTTTAAATTGTACATATTGGAAGAAATAAATGAGAGCTATATGCTCTCTCAATCAATCAATCAATCAAGACAAAGGAACATCCCTTCGATCACTGCTATTATGTAAAAATGTGTAGAACAGGTGAATATGCATGTGACACCTGTTCTACACTTTTTTTGTTTACATAATAGCAGTGAAGAGATGTTCCTTTGTCTACCTGAGGTACTGTATATTTTGTCCGCTTTCTTTGTCCGTCATGTTCATAGTTACTATTGATCGAAACATGATAAACAAATATTTTGTCGGCAAACTGCCAAGGTTTTATTTAGAAATTATGAAAGCCTGGTCATATATAAATGATATTGTGAAACAGGATTATATTCAGTTGGATGCTCAGATTTTATGGTATAATAAATATATTACGCATGAAAAACAACCACTCTTCTATAAAGAGTGGTACCTAAGTAACATAATCTTTGTAATCAGGCGCGTACGCAGGATTTTTTCAAGGGGGGGGGGGGGGGGGGGGGTTTTAACATTTATAAATCGGGCCGAAAATTTCGTAACGACTCAGCCACCGCTGAATAAGCGGGGGGGGGGGGGGGGGGGGTAAGAGGAGACTTTTTTTTTATTTTTTTTATCCCAAAAAAATCGCAACGACTCAGCTGACCGCTGAATAAGCGGGGGGGGGGGGGGGGGGGGGGGGGGGGGGGGGGTTAGAGGACACCCTTTTTTTTTTTTTTTTGACCTCGAAATTTGAAATTTTGACATTTTGCTCCGTTGGGGGGGAGTAGGGTCACCTGTTTTTGGTCAGTCATGGGGAATTTTTTTTTTTTTTTTTTTTTTTTTTTTTTAATAATTAAAAAAAAAAAAAAAAAAAATAATAATAATCCAAAAGGGGGGGGTTTTAGGTTTTTTTTTTTTTTTTTTTTTTTGGGGGGGGGGGGGTTTATACACATAAAAATACCAAAGGGGGGGGGTTAACCCCCCAAACCCCCCCCCCCTGCGTACGCGCCTGTTTGTAATAGATATTTATATTAAAGGAAACTTTATATGCATGACAAAATTGATAACAACCATTGAAAATAAAAAAGCAAAAGCGACAGCATTGTTTGGTTTTTCTAAATCGAGAAATGCAATACCAAAAGTTTGGACTGATAACTTAAAAGAATCTATTTTGTTAGAAACTCCAACTATACCAATTGGTAAAAAAGAAAAACAATTGAAATTTTAGTCAAGTAGGGTATTTTATCATATTTTAGCAAGGAATGACATAGGAGATGAAAGTCCATCATACTGGACAAACTTAATTGATTATCATTTAAACTGGAAAAAGATCTTCCAAAGAAATTTGATGATTGTAAAGGAAAATAAATTGAAACAATTTAATTTTAAGACAATTTATAATTTGATTCTTATACAAAGAATGATGTTTTTATGGGGATTTAGTAATTCCGATATATGTGAAACATAACTGTAGAGAAGATTTATTTCATTTTTTTTTTTTAATGTGAAATGAACATTCCCTTCTTTGAAAAGTTAATGGAAATGATAAAGCATGTCTATAATGTAGATATTGATTTTAATATAGGTCTTTTGTTAAAAACTAATTTGGAAAAAAAATATTGATGATAAATTGTTACAATTGCCTTTTGGAGCTTATATAAAATGATAATTTTGAGAAACAAAAATGGAAAAGATGAAAGGAAAACAAATTGTGGTATATATTTTTGGAAAGAAGTTAAGATACGTTTGGACATTAACGCAGCTTAGTCAAAAAAGGAAAACGAAAAATGTATAAATTACCTGAATTGATAGACATGTATGTGTAAAGTATTATAGTGGTTATGTTAAACAAAACTGTATGTGAGTTTGATTATTTTGTTGTAATAAAAACACCTGTTAAAGATGAAAGAAAGAAATCAATGTTGACGATTCTTTCACAAATCTTTTGCCTCAGCCCCTCCCCCTCTAATACACACACTCACACCACACGCATATGTCCACACGTGTACGCAAACACAAGCACCAAAGTGAAAACACATTTATCTGTCATTATGCGAGCGAGATCAATGGAAAAGGGAATGGGTTGAAGCATGTAGTAGGTCCATGGTTGAAGGGAGGGAGAGACAAAGAGAGAGAGAGAAACGGCGAGCGACAGAGAACTGAGGGGAAGGATGGAGTGATGGCCAGAGAGTGTGGTATAAGAGGAGACAAGGTAGTATAAACAGACCGATGAGCAGAGATAATGTGAGAGGAAGAGAGATGGAGGAAATGGATGAAGGGCGAGATTTCATACAGACCATCTCGTTTTATTACACATATTTCACAGGGTGGGCGGACTAACTTGTCAA
Source organism: Strongylocentrotus droebachiensis (assembly GCA_035222895.1). Taxonomy (NCBI): domain Eukaryota; kingdom Metazoa; phylum Echinodermata; class Echinoidea; order Camarodonta; family Strongylocentrotidae; genus Strongylocentrotus; species Strongylocentrotus droebachiensis. Next base: position 24,450 of record JAVYIG010015531.1, on the reverse strand, counting down.
GAAAGCCGGAGACAATATTATTACATTAAATTAAAGCTTTCTCCCAAACCGTCAATTTAGCACGTAAAATTTTGAACCGCTTTGGCGGTTTAATTAAAGATTGATCCCAACTACCCTTGGTCACGTGATACACAAAGAAATCACACACAAATGAATAAAACAAAAGACGTGTTGTATAAAATCAATATCATATATTTGTTCAGAAATCAGTGCGCGACCTTATAGAAAGCAGATGTTGTTGAATTTAACACTTACTAATATCAGCTGATCGTAAACCTTGAGTCAAGCTGAGTCTCACTTGAATTCCTGACAAGAGGCATATATTATGTCTTGCACAGTAATAAGTGAAAACTATATATTATGATAAGTACGTATCAATGAAAGCCTCTTCATGCCTTTAATTAAACCATCAAAATTACCCTGCAAATAAATGATAGATATATTGAGACATGAGATATAAAAAATACAAAGTGTAAAAAGATAATTTAGTTTTTAAAAAAAGATTCATCACCGTGGCAGACATAATACACCTCAACTTTTAATAGTTATAGTAGTTTGCATATTATCTATATCGGCAGCTTGTCGTATTCAGTTGTGAATGGAATATCAGATTAAATGTTAACCCTAATGCCCTCTTCCACCTTTCATGATGTGCTTGAAGAAGCTTTGAATCTTGCAGGAGTGTAGCAAGTGTATAACTCATATTATCTCATTTTGGGCGCTTCAGCTTTTCCTAATGCTGTGAGTCCACAATCGCACGTACAGTGGCGACTTTTAAGAGTCAATTGAGAGCCCTTCTCTTAGGAAAAGAAGGCTAATCTACCAAGTATACTAAGTATCAAAGTACTCGGACAGAATTGTCAAATCTCCAGCTGATTAAAGGTGATACAATATGTATGGATATATATATAGTGCCCTTTTCATTATGATATTTCCCACATTTGTTTACATTACAACGTGAGCATTTTTCATCAAAAACTTTGAGGGGGGAGGGGCATACGTCATATCAGCCCTTTACAATGCCAATATGTTACAGAATGATTCATATGTTGAGAGTAATCTTTCTTCCTTTAAACTTTGAGGCAAACTTGTACCATCAGCTTGAAACTTTCAATTATGCCTTTACCTAACACTTTATTTCTTACAAGCATACAATCTTACATAATAAATGAATCCATTCGTGTGAAGGAAAGCAGTGTACAATTAAACCTCATTCAAGGATTAGCTAACTAGAGAGTGAATGAACACTCCAGCAAAGGTCAATTCCAAGCAATACACAATGATATTTCAAGATAAATTTTATTTATATATTATAGACATTTCAGTAAATAAAACCCACAAATTAACTTTATATGTAATTTAAGGGTGGGTGGTGGTTGTTATTTTAAGGGTGGGTGGTGGTTGTTATTTTACCTGACTGCTAAGAAAGCATAAATGCTTGTTAGTAAGCAACCAGACGGCCGACGGCTTCAGGTCCTCACCGAGGGACCTGGTGATGAGGATTAATGCCTTACCAAAGGGCACTAGCGCATCGACTCGGTTTCGAACCCGGGTTACCGGATTACGAGACCACTGCTCTATCGACTGAGCTATTGCGCCTCCTCAATATCTAATATAAGATACTTTCACATCATTTGGGTTTCCTTTCAATAATTCATCAAATTTGTAGATTTTCATGAAACTACATGTATCTATAATATGTGTTTTTGAAAAAATATATATATCTGGAAATGTTATTCAGTAAAGCTTGGAATTGACTGAAAACAAACACTTGAAAAATTAGTTCTTCATTCCACTAAAGGTATCGCATTATGAACCAACCTTTGGAAGACCTCACATGATATACTACATTAAATTAAGAGATGGTCTATTACCTATATAGTCACAAGTATAAGCTAACGTCTTCATTGGGTGTGTGCACTGAAAGATGCCTGAACTTTCCTCTGAACTTTCCTCTTTAGCCCCGTTAATTGAGCAATAACCTCTACATGAATATCAGTATTTTGAAAGTATACTTAGTGTTTTAAGATCCTGCATCATCAAAATATTCCCCTCCTATTTTTAGTCTGTTTCTACCAATCAGATTCACTGAAAGAAAAATGAATATGCATTTCAACTTGAACATGGCAAATTGTGTAAGGCACAGTCCACGCAAGCTGCTAATAAAGTGAACTCAGAAGGCCTCAAAAGAATTTCCCTTTCTTGATGTAAAACGTCTATCAAATGTTTACATTGAGACTGCTACGATGTGTTGAAATTGATCAGTTAATCCTCATTTGAACAAGTATCTCATTCTTGCAAATGAACGTCCATTATATAACATGAAGAAGAAAAAAGAGTGCAGTGTCATTTAAAAAGAGATCCCCAGAGGACTTACAAGACCTATTCTGCACAAAACAACCACAAGCCGGCTGTAAGTAGTCTACCGGTAAATGGTTGACTCTGAGTATTAATGTTATATAAACAGTAAAGACTTGTTCACATATTAAAGTGAATGAAAACTTAAGTGTGGACAGGTAGGACCAGTGTTGCCTAAAGATACTTTTATCATCCCCACTTGCCATTGATTAAGTACAACCACCAGGACATATAGCCATACGCTAACTAGCGTGAGGGTTGACTCACTTCATGGAGATGACAAGAACGGGACGTTTTAAATCATTAGGTCATTTTTTACAATGTAACCAATTGTCTTGAAGAGAAACTCCATACTGGTGTACCATTGGTATTCTGGATTTACTGGGCTCAGTGGGCTGACATATGTGTGATTATGTGTGATGGTTATTTTACCTGGCTGCTAGGAAAGCATAAAAGCTTGTTAGTAAAGCAACGAGACGGCCGACTGCTTTAGGTCCTCTACGAGGGACCTGGTAATGAGGATTAATGCCTTACCAAGGGGCATTGCCTTGGTTTCGAACCGAAGTCACCGGATTACGAGTCCACTGCTCTACCAACAAAGCTATCGCGCCTCCTCCATACTAACGACCAGTCTGTGACCTAGATCTGTCATTGTTCTTTTAAAGACTTGTTTGAGGTGAGGCTGCGCAAATAGAAGTGATCTTGCTATCGTCATAGGATAGTTAAAATTCATGTGAAGTTTCAAGTGCAAGTCCAAGTCTCTCCCTTTAACTTTTATGGTTCCCAGACAATTTGGGCTTAGTTGTTACAGTAGCTTTATTACATTGTGATGGTAAATTACAGTGACATACATAGAGTGAAATTTCTGACAGTGATTTTGACATAATAATGGTATTGATTCTTTATTCATTTATTTGTTCAACCAGAGCTCTGGTTAAAAAAAAAGATAATATATAAAAACTTACTGTCAGAAATCTTGCTTTTATGATAGTAAATGAAAATAAAACTCTTGGGTTAGAAACAAACAAACAAGCTTTTTAAAAAGAAATTGCTGTTACTTATATTTACTATCCCATGTATTCCTTTCATGTTTGTACTGAATAGCTTCCTTCTTAAATTTTGACTGAAAATATATATTCATAAGCTTCACACAAATTTAGCACTCTCCAGTGTGAGTTGCATGCATACCACAGAATACTACCAGACCATGAATACAGAGTACACTCATAAGCTCCATGATGTATTGTGACATAATTGATCGATCAATTCCTCTCTTGTAAAAATAATAGTCCAATGTCCATGTACATTTAGGTTTCTTGAGGCTCACTTGTTCTTTTGTCTTTGTTGGGACGAGCTTTCTTGACATGCTTATCATAATAGCGATATAAAGCTCTGAAATGCCTGTCTTTGAGCAGGATATGAGGGCGCTTTGCTTCCATGAAGGTCTGTGCTTCCTGAGGAGTACAATGGTTCATCTAAACAAAACAAAACAAAAGACAAGAAGAAAGAAACATGAATGGGACTAGTTTTATAAATGGCTTCGCCTAAATGAACATTCATTGATCAATGACCTTTACCATTTGACCTAGCTTACACAAACTCAATTCATCTTTTCATGCCGCGACACCAATCTACATTTGCCAGACTCCACCCAGGTAAGGTAAATGGGTACCTGGTAGGATAAGTCCTTGAAATTCAATGTGCGCTGATTATAACGGATGCCGGAGCTAAAGCTAGGGTAATCATTTCCAAAGCTCTTAAGGAGGTTATATACAGTGCGTCCCAGAAAAAATGAAACCGAGATTTATCAATGTTTTATCATAACTTAATCACAACTATAATTAATAAATGACACATATTTTTAAAGCTTAGATCCTCCTCTTTCATTTGATGCAACTCATATGATGCATATTTCATGCATGAGTGATTAAAAACAATTTGCAGAGAGGGAACCAAAAAGGGAATCAAAGAGAAAATCACATTTCTAGAAAGTTTGTGTTCTGCCCTTTCACATGACATGTCAATCAGGAAAAGTGAGCCAGGAATAACAATCTTCTGTTTGTTTAAAGTAATGCTTGCATTTTCATAATTATATTAAATAAATTCGTTTTCATTGGCTGCCTGCCGTAGCAACAAACAGAGTTGACAAAAGGCAACATACAAAATGTGGCCACTTACCATCATAAGATAACATCCCACTAGTGTAGCACTCCTAGTTCTCCCTGCTTTACAATGTACATATACACTGCTACCATCATTAGCATGCTGTTGAATGAACTCTACACCTCTTTCTAAGTACTCCAGGCTAGGGGCCTCGGTGAAGTCTACTGTAGGGAGATGAAGATGTTCTATTCCATGCTTTTTCCATTCCTATTTATATAAAACAAACAAACACAAAGATAATTAGGTATACAGTACACTTACAGGGGTGCTACATAGTTCATAGAATGATGATAGATGGACACATAAAGCACATTTTTCTTAAGGATACAAAGCGCTATTTTTATATTCAACATTTATTTTTCTCTGCAGCTTTAGTCTAGCTACACGTACTGTAAAAGGACCATGATATTAAGTCACCAAAGCATTCCTAACATTTCTGCAATTCTGTTCGCACTTGGATTGACAGGAATTTGAATACCCCAAAAAAGAGAAATGGATCAGTAAACATTTGAGAAATATCAATAAAAATAAGAAAGTTTTGTAGTTTGAGTCAATCAAACACAAATTGGCAAGCCTGTGATTGTGAGGTTCTCTCCCATTTGGTTTGTACACCGTACTAAACATTTACAACTTTGTTTCTTGTTGTTTTTTCATCAAATATGCTCCTTGGATAAAATCAGAGCAAATATGTTTGAACATAACCTATGTAGAAACATAGCTACATGTATTCTTTCTTGAGCAACTAAGAAGATACAAATATATTAGATATTGTGATAACAAGAAAGCGGGACGGACAGACGGACAACCCAAAAGCATTATGACTTTGGCACCACCTTTGGTGGGCAGAGGCATAAAAATAAAGGATAATTCATACCTCTACAGTAGGAGCATGTCTTCTCAGCTCATGATCTTCATTCAGAGATATAACACCTTTTACATTCTCTTCTTTTAGCTGTAAGATACAAAGAATGCAGTCAATGGAAATAGATTAGCAAAGGATTAACATCAATCAAAGAATCTTTATTTCATACGTTCCTATGTTCATTAACCAATTGATTTTTAGCCCATAATCAGTTTGTGTTTGCTGTTTACTTTTAAAACAAGGTTGCATTCATGAGCTTTCTCAGCAATCATGAGACCATCCCTGTTCATTAGGAAGTTTAAGGGGCCAACATTTAAATATTGTACCTCATTGCATTTTGACTGAAAATAGGTAGTTTTAACTGAAATGTATAATACATGTATGGTTTTGTATGCACATTACATGTCATTGAAGTCCTCTTAGACAGCCTTACCATAAAGTGGTCAATACATGTATAATAATAATAATAATACATTACATTTATAATGCGCTTAATACAATATTTCTAAGTGCAAGAGAAAGAAGAAAGAAAAAGGAAGGAAAAGTCAGAAATACTAAAGAAACATGTTAAAAATATTGAATTACAAGTAAACGGCAAAGAAGAATATGACATTACACAAAATAAGGACTGCATCAAAATTGATTGAAATTATTAATAAACCAGATATGGATTCAGAATTGTCAAGAACCATGTGAAATATTCAAATACAACTTAAATACAAATTACTATATATTCAATATAATAATTATGCATGTACATGTATGTTGATTTTGTACTATTTTATTTTTTAAATAAGTATATATTTTTATTTCATGCCACCCTCCCCAGTGCCCAGTGTTCTTTTGCTTTCACTATCTTGTTTAATTGGTCTTGTACAGTGTATGTTAATCTAACCAAGGATACACACAAACAGTCAGAGAGTCTTGACAAAGCTTCACTATGACGATCCTCTAGTACTCAGAATACTCACAAACAGAAGGCCACATTCGTATTGCACTTTTAAATGCTCCATATACTTCTCATGCCTTTGATAAATTAAAAAGTAATGGAAATGATTTCATTCCTTTAAAGCCTGTCTGCACTAGTTTGGCAAGGAGGGATTAGACCACCCAGCATGGTCACTGACAGGTGGTTATCTCATCAACTCAGCTCTCAAATAACATAAGAAAAGGAGGATCATGGGGGACCAACGAGCACCACTTAGGCATTGCTTTCTATTTAGAGGGAACAAGTAGCTACATGTACAAGTAGTGCAGTAGGGCTTTAATAAGGATCTAAAGGCATACATCTAAGGCGTGGGAGGGTTCAGGTCACATTGTGTACTAATGAGATTATGGTCTATCTCATGAGGAAAGTACATTGTCATGAAATTCAACAAAATCTTTGCTTAATAACAAAAGACGCCATCGCCCCTGGGGAAATCATCCACATAATAGATCGGTACAGGTACATGTACTTCACTCAATAGTGCAGAACATTTGAAAAAAACTTTGAATGTGACCTTGTTACAGCAGACTGATATGAAGCAAGCAGGAGATGTGCATGTAGCCTGCATTGAGGTAAAAGCCATTGTTAACAGTGCCCTCAATGGTTATGGTTCATTGGCTTCATAATAATGAATGACATCATCAGAAAGGAATTTCTTTCATCCAGTCTTTGTCCTCAAAAGTATGCGCTCAAACTGTACACTTAAAACTGGTAATCAAATAGAATGGCTATAATGTCTAATTTCCATTAAGAAATCTGCCGTCCTGACAAGCGCAATGTGCTGAAAATAAATGTCAATTATGTAATTTTTTATATGAAATAAAAAAGAAAAAATAGAATTTCAGAATACAGTGTACACTTTGATTGTCTTGGAAGATATTCTGCATGATGACCAAAAAGCACTAAAATACTGTTGTTAAACAAAATGAAAATGTGAATAAATTTCAAGCGAAAAAAAACTACATGCCAATATCAATGTACACCTCAGTAGCTGTACAAAGTGTAGATGTATATATTATGTTACGATTGGTGAGCATGATTGAATTTGATACGATTCACATTTTTATCTGTGATTTCAAGATACACCGTGACATGGTATTGTGTGAATTGAAGAGTACTAAGTAACCTGGTCGATATAACTCCTGAAAGGTAAAGCACCCAATATGACGGTTGAATCTATTCTGTCATACCAGTTTCTTGTCTTACTGTACTAGTCTTAGTGTACTAACCTGGTCGATATAACTCCTGAAAGGTAAAGCACCTAATATGACGGTTGAATCTATTCTGTCATACCAGTTTCTTGTCTTACTGTACTAGTCTTAGTGTACTAACCTGGTTGATATAACTCCTGAATGGTAAAGCACCCAATATGAAGGTTGAATCTATTCTGTCATACCAGTTTCTTGTATTACTGTACTAGTCTTAGTGTACTAACCTGGTTGATATAACTCCTGAATGGTAAAGCACCCAATATGACGGTTGAATCTATTCTGTCATACCAGTTTCTTGTCTTACTGTACTAGTCTTAGTGTACTCACCTGGTTGATATAACTCCTGAAAGGTAAAGCACCTAATATGACGGTTGAATCTATTCTGTCATACCAGTTTCTTGTCTTACTGTACTAGTCTTAGTGTAGGCTACTAACCTGGTCGATATAACTCCTGAATGGTAAAGCACCCAATATGAAGGTTGAATCTATTCTGTCATACCAGTTTCTTGTCTTACTGTACTAGTCTTAGTGTACTAACCTGGTCAATATAACTCCTGAATGATAAAGCACCCAATATGACGGTTGAATCTATTCTGTCATACCAGTTTCTTGTCTTACTGTACTAGTCTTTATAGTGTACTAACCTGGTCAATATAACTCCTGAATGGTAAAGCACCCAATATGAAGGTTGAATCTATTCTGTCATACCAGTTTCTTGTCTTACTGTACTAGTCTTAGTGTACTAACCTGGTCGATATAACTCCTGAATGGTAAAGCACCCAATATGAAGGTTGAATCTATTCTGTCATACCAGTTTCTTGTCTTACTGTACTAGTCTTTATAGTGTACTAACCTGGTCAATATAACTCCTGAATGGTAAAGCACCCAATATGAAGGTTGAATCTATTCTGTCATACCAGTTTCTTGTCTTACTGTACTAGTCTTAGTGTACTAACCTGGTCGATATAACTCCTGAATGGTAAAGCACCCAATATGACGGTTGAATCTATTCTGTCATACCAGTTTCTTGTCTTACTGTACTAGTCTTAGTGTACTAACCTGGTCAATATAACTCCTGAATGGTAAAGCACCCAATATGACGGTTGAATCTATTCTGTCATACCAGTTTCTTGTCTTACTGTACTAGTCTTAGTATACTAACCTGGTCGATATAACTCCTGAATGGTAAAGCACCCAATATGACGGTTGAATCTATTCTGTCATACCAGTTTCTTGTCTTACTGTACTAGTCTTAGTGTACTAACCTGGTCGATATAACTCCTGAATGGTAAAGCACCCAATATGACGGTTGAATCTATTCTGTCATACCAGTTTCTTGTCTTACTGTACTAGTCTTAGTGTACTAACCTGGTTGATATAACTCCTGAATGGTCAAGCACCCAATATGACGGTTGAATCTATTCTGTCATACCAGTTTCTTGACTTACTGTACTAGTCTTAGTGTACTAACCTGGTTGATATAACTCCTGAATGGTAAAGCACCCAATATGACGGTTGAATCTATTCTGTCATACCAGTTTCTTGTCTTACTGTACTAGTCTTAGTGTACTCACCTGGTTGATATAACTCCTGAATGGTAAAGCACCCAATATGACGGTTGAATCTATTCTGTCATACCAGTTTCTTGTCTTACTGTACTAGTCTTAGTGTACTAACCTGGTCGATATAACTCCTGAATGGTAAAGCACCCAATATGACGGTTGAATCTATTCTGTCATACCAGTTTCTTGTCTTACTGTACTAGTCTTAGTGTACTAACCTGGTTGATATAACTCCTGAAAGGTAAAGCACCCAATATGACGGTTGAATCTATTCTGTCATACCAGTTTCTTGTCTTACTGTACTAGTCTTAGTGTACTCACCTGGTTGATATAACTCCTGAATGGTCAAGCACCCAATATGACGGTTGAATCTATTCTGTCATACCAGTTTCTTGTCTTACTGTACTAGTCTTAGTGTACTAACCTGGTCGATATAACTCCTGAATGGTAAAGCACCCAATATGAAGGTTGAATCTATTCTGTCATACCAGTTTCTTGTCTTACTGTACTAGTCTTAGTGTACTCACCTGGTTGATATAACTCCTGAATGGTCAAGCACCCAATATGAAGGTTGAATCTATTCTGTCATACCAGTTTCTTGTCTTACTGTACTAGTCTTAGTGTACTCACCTGGTTGATATAACTCCTGAATGGTCAAGCACCCAATATGAAGGTTGAATCTATTCTGTCATACCAGTTTCTTGTCTTACTGTACTAGTCTTAGTGTACTAACCTGGTCAATATAACTCCTGAATGGTCAAGCACCCAATATGAAGGTTGAATCTATTCTGTCATACCAGTTTCTTGTCTTACTGTACTAGTCTTAGTGTACTAACCTGGTCAATATAACTCCTGAATGGTAAAGCACCCAATATGACGGTTGAATCTATTCTGTCATACCAGTTTCTTGTCTTACTGTACTAGTCTTAGTGTACTCACCTGGTTGATATAACTCCTGAATGGTAAAGCACCCAATATGAAGGTTGAATCTATTCTGTCATACCAGTTTCTTGTCTTACTATACTAGTCTTAGTGTACTAACCTGGTTGATATAACTCCTGAATGGTCAAGCACCCAATATGAAGGTTGAATCTATTCTGTCATACCAGTTTCTTGTCTTACTGTACTAGTCTTAGTGTACTAACCTGGTCAATATAACTCCTGAATGGTAAAGCACCCAATATGACGGTTGAATCTATTCTGTCATACCAGTTTCTTGTCTTACTGTACTAGTCTTAGTGTACTAACCTGGTCAATATAACTCCTGAATGGTAAAGCACCCAATATGACGGTTGAATCTATTCTGTCATACCAGTTTCTTGTCTTACTGTACTAGTCTTAGTGTACTAACCTGGTCAATATAACTCCTGAATGGTAAAGCACCCAATATGAAGGTTGAATCTATTCTGTCATACCAGTTTCTTGTCTTACTATACTAGTCTTAGTGTACTAACCTGGTTGATATAACTCCTGAATGGTCAAGCACCCAATATGAAGGTTGAATCTATTCTGTCATACCAGTTTATTGTCTTACTGTACTAGTCTTAGTGTACTAACCTGGTTGATATAACTCCTGAATGGTCAAGCACCCAATATGACGGTTGAATCTATTCTGTCATACCAGTTTCTTGTCTTACTGTACTAGTCTTAGTGTACTCACCTGGTTGATATAACTCCTGAATGGTAAAGCACCCAATATGACGGTTGAATCTATTCTGTCATACCAGTTTCTTGTCTTACTGTACTAGTCTTAGTGTACTAACCTGGTTGATATAACTCCTGAATGGTCAAGCACCCAATATGACGGTTGAATCTATTCTGTCATACCAGTTTCTTGTCTTACTGTACTAGTCTTAGTGTACTAACCTGGTCAATATAACTCCTGAATGGTAAAGCACCCAATATGACGGTTTAATCTATTCTGTCATACCAGTTTCTTGTCTTACTGTACTAGTCTTAGTGTACTAACCTGGTCAATATAACTCCTGAATGGTCAAGCACCCAATATGACGGTTGAATCTATTCTGTCATACCAGTTTCTTGTCTTACTGTACTAGTCTTAGTGTACTAACCTGGTCAATATAACTCCTGAATGGTCAAGCACCCAATATGACGGTTGAATCTATTCTGTCATACCAGTTTCTTGTCTTACTATACTAGTCTTAGTGTACTAACCTGGTTGATATAACTCCTGAATGGTCAAGCACCCAATATGACGGTTGAATCTATTCTGTCATACCAATTTCTTGTCTTACTGTACTAGTCTTAGTGTACTAACCTGGTCAATATAACTCCTGAATGGTAAAGCACCCAATATGACGGTTGAATCTATTCTGTCATACCAGTTTCTTGTCTTACTGTACTAGTCTTAGTGTACTAACCTGGTCAATATAACTCCTGAATGGTCAAGCACCCAATATGAAGGTTGAATCTATTCTGTCATACCAGTTTCTTGTCTTACTGTACTAGTCTTAGTGTACTAACCTGGTCGATATAACTCCTGAATGGTAAAGCACCCAATATGACGGTTGAATCTATTCTGTCATACCAGTTTCTTGTCTTACTGTACTAGTCTGAGTGTACTAACCTGGTCGATATAACTCCTGAATGGTAAAGCACCCAATATGACGGTTGAATCTATTCTGTCATACCAGTTTCTTGATGTCACATTCTTCATGAATACATTCCAGTACAGAGTAGGATAGAATAGTGCTCTTGATCCACCCATCTTTCTTTGATCCTAAATGAATTACAAAAGAAAAGTGGCTCCACCATTACTTCAAGATGATGGAACTACATGTAGTTCACACAGATTAGCATAGATTATGATTGACTTCCTAAAAACTCTGTTTCGCTATTAAAATACTGTTAGCTGTTTGGAATGTACAAGATGTACACAGTAGTGATGTCAGGAGCCTGTTCAGTAATAGTCACTGTGTTTCCCTTGGGCGGTCGCTATAGACGGGTCTGACTGTAGTATGACTCAATTTTATTACAAAACACACAAAAAGTTACAAAAGTTTTAACGCTGGGATTTTGTCAGAAGAACTATGGCTGTACATTACATTCTAAATTTTATAATAAAAAGGATTTAGTTCAATTCAGTTCAGATTTACATTGTGTGATCAAAGCATTATAAAGTGGGGGTAATGTGCAATTTCATTTGAAATAATCATTTCATTAATAAGTTATAACACATTGTAAACAAATTGTATTGCTTTATCAAAATGTATACAATAGTATGTACTTGTATGTACGTGTAAACACAGTCATTAAACATCTGCACTTGTTTCACAAGATATAAATGTATGATAGAGGCACTTGTTTAGTATCTCGGCTAGTGCTAATCTGGGCTATGTGACTGCCATGCAATTTACCATTCATGTGTCAATTACACAAATAATTTGAATATTCCTCTATTGTTACTTGTTCAAAGTGAGATGGCCAATACCTTCAGTATTTTTGGCTACTTTTGAGAAAGATAATATCTAATGAGAAATTTAACCTTAAAGATAAAGACCAGTTATGGTCATGCAATCGCATTGTGAAAGAAACGTTGTGGAATCGATCAGAAAGATTGATCATCTAGCATATAAGTATTGGTGTGTAGTGCAAGGTTCTGGAATCATCAAAATCATAAGAAATTTGGCCCAGTCTTGGTAAAGTTACAAGCACTGTACGCAGAAAGATGTATATGGGACTACGCACACGTGCATAATATTTATCACATCCCAATAGATAAACTAATTTACCAAATATATTAATTAGTATGCGGTTTCTCAGCAAAATTTGTACGGTCACGGATTAGTTAAAACATATTCTTTCACATGATTGGTAATAAGAGCTTCCATATCATTTTTTGAGAGGGGGGCGTTTCCAAAACTGGTCTTTACCTTTAAAGGGATCCGGTAACTTTGTCTCAGATCCTTAAACAAAATCCTTGATTTAGCTCATGCTGCAATCATAACCTTAGGTCATTCAGGAATCCCACGACTTTTACAAGCTGATCGCCAGTCTGATTATCAAGATATTTATGATTGGAAATTGAATTTTAATTCTTAATTTTCCTAACGGTTCTCATAACACTACAGCTTATTGGGGGAAATGAGTATGGTAAAACCAGTCATTCAAAGATTTTAGCTTTTTTTTAGGAACTTTATGATCATTTGTTAAAAAATTCAAAATTACACCATATCACAGACACTGATGACACGTAGGGCCATGCAAAATTTTCACGGGCCTCTGACCCCAAGCCGTAAAGGCTTTACGCTTCCATTTTCGTACATTTCCTGCCCCCTTTTTGGGAAATCCTGAATCCGCGCCCCTGCTCAATAGCAACATTTAGAAGACCTGCACTACTGTACATGTATGACAAGTACTTATACAGTACATGACTTGTATGCTGTGCACATCACATCTTTATTTTGAGTTACATGTAGAGTTAGAAAAGGGAAAGAAGACAGTTTACTTAGCACTATAAGTATCCACTGCACTATCATGTATGATCATAAGTTCCCATAACCTTGGTGGAATGGGGAGTGTACAGGGGCATGACATCGCACACAATGGAGAATCATTGAGCCTCCATCCTCATATTATTCAATAAAATCAATGAATAGAAATCAACTACAATGCCCGCACCCTCAGAATGCTCAGATCATTCAATACAAACCAAATCTTTGCATTTTGCAAGTTGAATGAGTCAACATTTAATTCACAAATACAAGTGTGCAGAGTCCTTGACTATCTACCGGTACACTGTATCTCAGTAAAGTGCTCGATTAATTTGAATGACAATAAAGATTACAGTAAAGTGAATTATTACAATAATGATAGAAAGTAAATTATTCTAAATATGATGAATTAAATTATTACAATCATGATAAAGTAAATTATGATAGTTATGAATTATAACTGTAATCATTCTCAAAGGATACAGGACACCAATAAAACTAGATCAATAATAAATTTATTTTGTAGTCATCTACCTACATGTACATGTACATGTACACTGTACAGTACATTTTGCATACCGGTAATATCATTATAAATGAGACCCCTGTTGTGTACCAGATTTGTTGTCAAACCTTGATAATGCTGGGATCATATGCAAACATTACCTAGAGAAAATAGGACAGGTGACCCGTTAACCCTTACTGTACTGGGGGGGGGGGCCTGGGAGGCCCCCCCCCCCCCCGCGACATTTTCGGAGATTGCGCCGCAACCGCTTGGAATTTTGAATTGTCGTTTAATTACTTTTTTCCCTCAAGTCTTACGCACACTTTGATACCATTTTCGTCAAAATCGGATATACCTGTAAGGCGTTACATAACAATTAGTATGCGCATGTCATCAACAAAAAAAAAAAAAAAATAAAAATCGCATCAAAATTTGCATAAATTATCATTATTAATTACATTAAAATAACTTTTTTGTGTTAGAAAAGAAGTTTCATATGAATAATGAGTTTCAACATTCAAAAAGTGGAGTTTGACACGTTTTCTGTAAAATGCATAAAATTAGCGCATTTTGCATAATTAATTAGGCTAACGACAAAAATTTGCATATTCGGAAAAAACTAATTATACCATCTTGTTCCTTACGTAAATATCTACAAACATGCAAATTTTCGTGTTCATCGGACAATCGACGGCCGAGATCATAGGGGGGGGGGCCTCCCAGGCCCCCCCCCCCCAGTCAGAGGCTGCTCAAAATAGCCCAGTACAGTAAGGGTTAAAGCCCAATGAGCGTATTCTTTTCATTTGGTTCTTTCAATAATAATGGCAATGCCCTCATTACAAAATAGATTACTTACTTTGATTACTTTGATGTTTACTTTGATGTTGAAGCGTAAAGATAAACTTATTTGCCCCTCCAGGTAATGCTATCTCTCTGGTATGGACTGTACTTAAGGGGGTGGTTGTACCAATATTTCCCAAGGATGGATTTGAACTGGTTTACAGTTGTTGCTCTGACTGCTGAGTCTGGTAAGGAATTCCAGTTGTTGCAACTTCGCACAGAGAAGGAATTTTGACGAAGCACAGATTTACACTTTGGCTTCCTTACTTTCATAGTGTGGCCTCTGGTTCTGGATTCGTGGACTAGTTGAAAAAATTTATTGATATCCACCCGGTCAATTCCTTTCATAATCTTAAAGATTTGAATCAGCTCAGCTCTCTGTCTTCGGTAAATGAGTGTCTCTAACCCGAGGGCTTTCAATCTCTCATGGTATTCTAGGTGACGAATATGTGCAAGTTGACGGGTAGCTCTTTGCTGCACTTTTTCCAGTAAGTCTTCGTCTTTCTTGAACATGGGACACCAAACCGAGTTGCAATATTCAAGAGTAGGCCGGATAATGGTCTTGTAGAGCATAAGCCATCCTTTTTCATTCAGACTTGAAAAGGATCTCTTTATGATACCCAACTTGATGTTGGCTCTTCTTGCTACATCTGCCACATGATCTGAGAATGATAGTGCAGAGTCAAAAGTTACTCCAAGGTCCTTCTCACAGTCGGATACAGGTATGTTGCTAACTTCTCCAGCATTTGCTATGGTGTAGTCACATTTCGGGTTACGCCTCCCATAATGAATGACCTTGCATTTCGAGACATTGAATTGTAATTGCCATTTCTCAGCCCATCTGGAAACAGCTTGAATATCCTGTTGAAGGTTTTCAGCATCACTTCTGCTTTCCACAACACTATAGATTTTTGTATCATCTGCAAATAGTTTAATTCCAGATGTTACATTCTCAGGCAAATCGTCAATGAAACAAAGAAATAGGACAGGCCCGAGAACACTTCCTTGCGGAATTCCACTAGATACTGGGCACGATGGTGATTGTTTACCGTTAACTGACACTCTCTGTGATCGTCCTGTCAAGTACCCCTTTATCCAGTCATGGATGCGTCCTGAAATACCATTGGCTTGTAGCTTAACAAGGAGACGTTTGTGAGGGACAGTGTCGAATGCCTTCCTGTAATCTAAATAGATGCAGTCGATACTATGGCCGTTATCAAGTTTTGCTGTCCATTCTTCAAGAACCTCAAGAAGTTGGGTAGCGCAGGACCTGCCAAATCGAAATCCATGTTGATGATCGTCCAATAGGTTATTGATCTCTAGGTGCTCAATCAGTGCCTTTCTCACAATCCTCTCCATGATCTTGCACACTATCGATGTAAGACTGACTGGTCGATAGTTTGTCGGATCGTTTTTCCTCCCTTTCTTGAAGAGTGGCACCACAATAGCCTCTTTCCAGACATCTGGTATATTTCCCTTCTTCATAAGCTTAGTGAAGATAATCTGGAGAGGCTCAGCCAATTCGTTGCGCAGTTCTTTCAGCACTCTGGAGTGTATCCCGTCTGGGCCTGCCGATTTGTTAATGTCTAGCTTGGAAAGCAGAACAGTGATATCCTCTGTACGAAATTCTACATCTTCAAGTGATTCATGAGTTCTGCTTGGTGCGTTGGGAATTGATTCCACGTCTTCTTGTGTAAAGACACTTCCAAAAAACAGATTAAAAGCATTTGCTTTTTCCTGGTCTGATTTGGCCCAAGATCCATCAGCTTTCAATAGGTCTGGAATGGCACCTTTAGTTTTAGTTTGCCTTTTAACATAGTGCCAGAAACTCTTAACGTTGACTTTAACTTCATCAGCAATCTTGTTTTCAAAGTCAGATTTGGCTCTCTTGATTTCTGAAGTTGCCACATTCCTGTGACTGACGTAAGTTGACCATTCAGCATCGCACCTGGTCTTCTGATATTTATTCCAAGATTTATGTTTTAAGTCTACTACTTGTTTACATCGTTGGTTGAACCATTCAGGTTGTCTCTTTGAACGTCTTTTCTTCAGTGGAACATAAGACTCGATACAACTGTGGACTGTCTTTTCAAAGAAATTCCAAGCCTCCAGTCCTGTAAGCTCGTGAAGTTCTTTTTCCCAATGAATGTCTTTTAATGATTCTCTCATCTTGTCGTAGTCGGCATGGTAGATACTGCAGTTGATTTATTGGCAATGGTAAGGGGAAAGAAAATTCTATAAACCATTCAAATCTGATTTAGTGGCCACCTGTAGAAAGACCCCCTGTCTACAAAGACCCCTTTTTTGTCTCCCTTGGGTGATCTTTAAAGACAGGTTTCATTGTACCTGTAGTTATCTATAGAGAGTATTTTATGTTATTTGTTTTCATCTTCTACAGTATGTTTTTTCCTTTTACTGGGGGGGGGGGGGGGGGCATTTTACAGAACTGCTTTAAAGAACATACCAGGCAGTAAAGTCAGATTAAAGTAGAGCGTGTGGCTGTCTTTTAATGCAAAGATTGTAAGATATAGAAGACAATGTTTATGTCAATCTTGAGTTGCTTTGAGACCCATGGCTACAGCAATCTCAAAATGAGAGGGAAAACTGTGAAAGGTGAGCTCATTTTTCATGCCTAGAATAGTTATAGAATAGATGAAAAATGGGTATTGCGAATTTGCGATGTTGAATGTGTATGAGCTGCGACGAGATTACGCGACTGAACATGTGTAGCGTAGTCTCACACCTAGTCCCTTATTCTCACAGCACTAGACACGGTGTCATGTATGGGAATTGATTAAAAAGATATTTCAGTAAAAATGACTGGATAACAGTCTATACTCCAATTAAGGAATTATGAAGATCATGTGTTACGTGTAGAGAGAGAGAGAGAGAGAAACATATACCGGTACGTACGTAGATATACATTGTAGATGGAGTTTTGAGCACTGCAAGAGGAATACAGGATGTCATTCTTGTCGATTGTAGACTGAAATCATTACTCATTGGGAAATAAAGTTATTGGAATATCGGAATACAACTCTAATCTACGGTTATTCTTAATCAATTAATTTTGATTTTTAATGAATTTTTAAAGACTGCATGTTTTTATTTGAACTACAATCACCGTTGGCTCGTACGCACATTGATGGGTACATTTCAGGATTGCGGCTTGTCTGTGTCAGTGTCTGCGACTGATTCAAGACTAGCGATTGTACTCTCGCACAGAGTTTAAATGTTATTATGGACTTTGTCCCGGCAATGACACGCCCATTCCCTCCGGCCAGTCTATTTTTTTTAACGTAAATTAGTGACCATGAAATTTAAGTTTGTTAAGCCTCTTACGGACAGATTAGCACACAGAGAACTTTAACAATTAACGCAAGTGCAGATCGTTCATCCGATCTCAGCCTCATTTTCATAAGTTGGCGCCTAGCCTAGCCGACATGGACCCTTCAGATTGGCTATCGCTGTTCTCGATTGACTCAATGCTAGAAGATATTTGTGCGAGGAGCAAGCTTGCGATTTTTCTGTGTTTTTTTTTCAATACCAAAATTATGATATTTCAGTCAAACCCTCTATTTCACTTAAAGATACTATGTCCCTTTTGCAGCCAACCTCAAATTCTGTAGAACTTTGCAGGAATTATCAATTTGTCATGTATGTCCTATCTGTCAAATTTAAACGTTAGCAGTGTCCTAGTATTCAAATTATGCAAGGAAACCCGTCTACATGCTATACTTCACTGTCAGACCCTATTGAGTGACTGACTGGCTTTTCTTCTTCTTCAGTAATAACATACATAAAATGAGCTGTAATTGTAAAGGGTACATGAGCATTTGTCTACATCAGTAACCCACTTCTTGTGATGGCCAAAATTAAAACTGATTGAATCTTTGCGCAGCATGAAACGTACGACCATTTGGTACAATGGTCTGAAAATCAAGACTATATTACTTACTGGCTCTACATTATACATGTAGCTCCTTGAAGTCGATTCGACAACTTTTTTGGGCCTGCAAATGGGACATACACTGTAGTACCTTTAAGTTTTACGTAACTATTTATTAAGTTTGAACAATTCTCATTTTCGTCATATTCAAGGTACTACAAACTGGAAATTTATTCTGAGATGTTCGTTGATTTTTCTATTTTATGTGTTAGCAAAGCTGTGTGTGCATCAGTTATGTTTGAAGTGTGTCACCTGTTTAAAGCAGGACGTGTCAAAATCTCTGTGATGTGACGTAATATTACGTATTGACCTAGCCATTGAACTAAATTGCGCTTTAATAAGTTAAGTAGGCCCTCTCTCACTTAAATTCGAAGCCACTCGAGCGGATCGGCCAATAAGAGCGCGTATACTAGTGACACTCCTGGCGCTCCCAACAGTGTAGTACACTGTTGGGAACGCCAGGAGTGTCACGTATGACAGACATGAGCGCTATACAAGAACCCACTAATTATTATTACCGGTATTATTATTACAGCGCTATGTAGTAGACTATGTGCGCAAAGTTCTCCGTGCCGAGTAGCGTAGAAAGAATCCCCAACTTTGGAGCTATTTTATGACATTACTGGAGTTGGTGGATGAGTGAGTTGTCTTAGATAAGATAGTTGCTTTCTTTTAAAACTAGTTCTATCATTGATAAATGTGAAATTAAGAATTTAGCTTTTGGTATTGGCCTCCCTATTTATTTTCATACAAAAATGACGCTGTTTTTTCATCAACCTTCAAGTTCAACAACAATGTTACCGAGACCGAGTCACAGTTTAACATAATTGTGACCCCCTGACTGACTAAATCCAAAGAATACTGGCTAATGCTATTTATTTTTAAATATATATATAGAAATAAAATTAAAAGTACTTACCGGTACACACTAGTTTGAGACTGTCTGTAAAGTCACTGAGTTGAGCGGAGAGTACCTGTGACTGCAGGCTGCTAGCTGCTGAGAGCTGAGCTACGGTTCACTGCCACACTTGCACGCCGAGAGATAGGGCCAGTGAATGACCAATGATGCCGCTTATGCATGAACACAAACGCGAGTGATTTTCATGTTTCAATTCGTAACAATTTCACATCTTGTGTTGTACCTAAATCTATGTTGATGGACGTGAAGTAGGTTGAATTGGCATAATTCACAACGTCATTAGCTACAGAAAGAAAGGAATAAGGTTTGCTTGAAGAAGTATTCTGAAGCACTGGCTTTCTATTCTATTCTAGCGATTGATGAGTCGAGTCTACATCGAGTCTACTATACTAGTACGGTACAACAGTCGAGTCGGAATATAATGCATGCACTCACTGAGCGCGTATGACCTGTTGATGGCGCTATTCAATTTCAGTGCTATTGATTCATTGAACATTGCGACTGCAAAAGTAGTACATTTTGAGAACGACATTGCTTCATGAAAATAGGAATAGAACGAAAACGCCTCAACCAAAATTGACAATTTTTATGTCATATCATTCGGAAAAAAATATTCTATCCAATAAAATAAAATTTAGTTGCACTTTGTCAATAAAATCGAGAGTAGAAATTGTATGCCATAATACCAACCCAATTTATAACATTTATAAAATCGTATATAAATTTGCAACAATGCAGAATATTTTGATATCGTATTTTCTGTGGAAAATATGTTTATATAGTTATGATTATTACAAATGAAAACATAAACACAGTATTTTACATGAAATATTAATTGCCTAATAACTACATGCATGTTTGTATATGCATTTTAGGAGTTAAAATCTGCATGCCTATCGTAACCACCAAAATGCGATAAATTTGCATGAATTGCCATTTTTCACTGAAGAGCTGCGATCGAACCTTTTAATTAGTGACATCCCTCCTAATTTTTTTTCTTAATTTGATACACATGACTCAAACAGGTAAAATTGCACTTTTGTTCGCTCTGACTACATTGTATTATTCGCTTTGTTGGCCATGATAATGATAATACACACACTTTTTTGGCAAATGAAAGCTTACATCACTTTTCCAAGCAAGACTTGTTTTTGTTGTTTCTGTTTTGTTTTGTTTTTGTTTTTGTTTTACTTTAAGAATAGGCATTAAACACTTAGCTCCGTTATCCTGGTTAAACTTAAATAAGTGGGGCATATGGTTAATCAAGTGATGGGCGTGTGTTCTGTTCTCTGGGGAAAAAAACGTGCGATTTTTCAAATTTTCGACGGTCAAAAGAAAAAAATGTGCTCACTAGGGAGGGGGGTGGGGGGGGGGTTGTGGGTTTATTCCCCCTCAATTTTCTTTTTATGTGTGTATTTTGGAGGACCCCCCCCCCTAAAGGGTGACAAAAAGGTGACCTTACCCCCCTCCCGCCCCCCCCCCCCCCCCCACCCCCTAACGAAATATCGCTCTCCAGGGCTTTTCCAAAGCTGTCAGTGCTTCCAGCATCTCGAAGCTAGTCAGGAAGTTGGTTCCACAGGACAGGCACGAGAACCAACCGTTTGGGTTGATGTGGTAGGGACAGTCATGAAATATTTTGTTGAGGAGCAGGAGATTTCTGCCGGGTATGTATATAAGAACGAATAATATCAAGAACATAAGTCGGGGATTTAAGAATGATTACCTTGTGACGCAACATAAGAACTTTATAAACAATTCTTTCTTTTCCAGGTAACCAGTGAAGGCGAGTCAACATGGGTGTTACTGGATCTTTCCCCAGGGAGTAGAGAATGTGCATATATTTTGTGCGAGCAAGGCTTGATCCGATGACCTGGGTCATAATATATCTGTAGAACGTTTAGAGACATCGACTCGTTGATGTATTCGGCGCTAAAAGCGCATTTTATTATTAACATTATTAGTAAGAAATTATAATCTTTCAGGAGTGATGTTGAAAGAAAAAAAACGCTCATCACTTTCTTATTCCTTCATCGCAAGTGACTTTTTTCGCGTTTACTAGGCTGCAAGCGCAAAGCTTCATACCGACTCTGTTATTAAGCACTCCTATATCCAATTAAAACACATTAGGTCGTTTTAAAAAGCCTAAAATGACCAACTGAGTGATCTAAGATAGGTTGTTAAAGAGTTATACTTAATTAGCCATATATCCGGATAGTTCATTGTTATTATCATCAAAGTTTTTTTTTTTATTATTATCATCGCTATTTTATCAGTTATTCTCTTAAGTGTAAGCAAAATATAGTCTTTAGATCTCTGAAACAATAATAAAATATCAATCATCGTACGTTGTTAGCGTCAAGCAAATTTATACCATTTTAGACATTGGTATAACCCCATATTGTGAGTACATCATCAGGGAGTTTTCTCTCTTCAAATGGTCCAAGTAATGCTTAAGCATTTATACTTTGCAGTTGGGTGTAATGGTCTTAATATTCATATATTCATCTGGATGTGGTTTTAAGCACAATCTAATCATGACAGACTAAAAAGATCTTTCTTTGCCTCAGAAATGCCGTATACTTTTACATAGCTATAACATTTTCTTCAATACGGCACATATAATTTAATTGTTTAAATATTTCTTACTGTTGATGCCAAGGGCACCTTTAAATTATTTTGAATATTCGTTTATCGATTAAGACCTACACTAAGAAACATGGAACATAATATTGAAACGAAATATGCGCACTGTAAAGATATAATCAATCTTATTAAATATTTTATAAATAAAGCTGACAATGCTTACCTTATACACACCATTGCTAGTGGTTAATTTATCAAACATGCTGTATATTTTGTTGAGGAAATGAATAACTTGGATTGGTTCACAACACATGTCTGTAAACTTCACGATTTCACTGAGTTACTTCTGGATATTCACCTAAAAAAGACAGGAAAGAAAATGTTATCACCGAAATATTACAACTAGTTCTTAAAGTTCATACCAAAAGACATATTATGGTCCATCGAATATCATATTCATTTCTGGAAAAGTCTCCAGATACACCTAGTATATCACTAAACATCATGAAATTATGAATTTGAAATGGTTATCTCAACTTACCAGCTTTAAAGGGATTTGGTAACATTGTTCAGATGATAGAATGCGGTGCTAAGGTAGTGACCTCAATGCTAGATGTACAATTAAAGAGAATCTGAAAATTTGAGTGAAATCGGACCATTATTAATGCTACAAATCGGGAAAAACTGATCTAATCGATTCCTTAATTCTTCCAACTATATTATTACAATTTGATAACATGTTAGGTATTATTATGTAAATCGTTACAAAGCAATAAATTGGCTCTTCATACTATTCCAGACATTTAAGTGTCGGAAGATTTTTAATAGCCTATTTTATGACTTTTTTTCATGGAAAAATGGTTGGGGAAAATTCAAAAATTATGGGAGAATTTACTGTTAATCACTGTTAGAGCGTGTTGCACAGTGACGCTTTCATAGAAAACCATAAATATCTTCGTGGTTTGAGAATTTTGTTGGGATTGGTTGCATGTCAGAGGGTTAGTACAGTTGAGGGAACATGATAAGTAACATTTTTATACAAAAATTAAGCAATTTTTTCATCAAACTTCAACAATGTTACCATGTCACTTTAACATATTTGCCTTCTCGGAGATCATTGGCATATTCTTTCGGTAGCATATAAAATAACAAACTGTCTGTCTTTTTTCCTCCATTGCCAAGACTCTCATTAAAGTACGCAACTCTCTTTCTTCTGCTCCAATTCTTTCGCGAGCCCCCACCCGGGTTAATTAAACAAAGTCAACACGTTCAGTCGATAAAGTTATGGTAAAACTGGGTTGTTAGAAAAGGGGTGGAAGAAATATTTGGTAAACATGAAATTGCATGATACCTCCCCTAGCAACTGAAAGGGAATTTCATCGCCTATTTCTCTTTTTTCTATAGGCTATTTATCCTGATATTTCTCCTCTACACCATTCAAAGCGGCCGTTTCATCGACTTTGAAAGGGATATAACTAATTCACAATTTTTTCTTTCACACACATACACACACTTATTTTATCTGTTAGGCCTTATCGCTCTGGCTCACTCAATCATACAATGTACCTATTTCTCTTTCCTTCACCCGCACACTCACTCATTCTTTCTCTCTGTCTGGATATATTGACATCAGTTTCTTTTTGATAACTAAAAGACACAACTAAAAGAACCCAGGTTCAACAATAAAACCTGTCACAAATACAAATCAACATGATAATGTTAGTTTAGCCATGCGTGCGATCATGCCAGGCGAATATTGTTCATTTCTTTTATTACACAAATTCAAGTGAGTTCCTGACGCTGTGTACATGACTGTGTTATTACTTCCTCGTAGGTTCTACATGTCGTGCTGTTGGAAAGCAGAGTAGGCATTTGAGAATGTTCGTAATTTCTCTAGTCGAGCAAGTTTTATCGGATTTTGCGAATTAGGTGAAATCTGAGCCGGAAATGTCAAGAAGTCGGCTGGAATTGTTATTTATAAGATTCATGTTTAAAGTGTCGCCATTTTTGCAATTTACACCAATTTGAGCTGCATGCACGTACCGCCGTACTTAAG
>JAVYIG010015530.1:0-35503 GCA_035222895.1 Strongylocentrotus droebachiensis | reverse complement strand
TTGTTATCGAAAAACTGTGTAATTGTATAAATGCAGAAGAAAATAAAACAAAATCAAATCAAATCAAATAATAAACAATTTCAAACAATAATAACATGATTATATTTCAGGCTTCAATACGTCTATCGACATGACTGATGAGTTTGGAGAGCCCCAAAACTTTCTGGTGGTCTTTAGCAATATTTTCTCTTCTCATTTTTCATCTACATTTGGCAATCTCTACCCATGTAAAGTAAATGATTATACTTGAGCACCGTGACTGCACTTAAAAAGCCGGGTATTTAAAAAAAAAAAAAAAAAAATGATTGCCGGGCCCTCGAGGAGACCAGTGATAAGCTAGGCTTCTCTTGGTAAACAAGACATGCTAGTATTGTTATTTACTACTCTTTAATGAAATTAATACTGTACAGATTTGCATTTAAATGTTTTCCTTGCTCTAATTTACTTATTTATTTATTTGTTTTTTTCTCAGGACGGGGACAGAAGCGATGAATTGGTGTCATAACACGAAGTGTCCTGCCCCGAATGAGGCTAATTTGGATAACTGCTGTCTGCATCACGTTAATGTACATTCGTGTCCGCAGGAACATGTGAGTTTTATATTGACTGTATACTTCTTCGAAATATTTCATTATTCAATGTTTTTATTTATGCATAATCCTGGAGCAAAAATTAATACGCCGATCACTTTGGAACTACAAGGCGATCGACTTGTTGCGTTTGTAATTTTTTGATGTATTTGCATTTGTTTGTCATGGTTATATGAATGTATGTATCTCAATTTGTGCAATGAACGGCGTGAAAAACTAGCTTTGTGCTGAACATAACGATTATTTAGATGAAATTATTGTTATTACTACTACTACTACTACTACTACTACGACTACCATCGCGACCGCCTCCACCACCAACACCATATCCTTAATGAAAAGTTGTAGAGTACATACATATAGTCTTTTCGGGATATAAACTACTTAAAACTTAATTAGATTCCCTAGATCACATTATTGTGATAGCAAATATTATTCAGGGACACCATGTCCATTTAAACTAAACCTAACCATACCCTTGAAGGAGTTACATCGGCTTATTACTGTGGTCAGAGGCTGAAACAGTGAAATATTTGACCCAAGAAGATGGAAGAGTTTTTGACTGAGAAATCTGACCTCATCAAAGACTGTCATACCCGCAAACAATCGCGAGACGTCAACGGCATTAGCGGCAAATAATTGTTGAAAACCACAAACGGATCGCACGGTGTTTTCACGTAGAATATGATATAGAACCACATCCATTAATTAACTTGCTTTCTTTCTTCTCTGCTGATGGATGAGTTAATTACCCAGGATAATTGCTTCATGATACTGACGTGCAGGCCACCATAAATCTCTCCTATTTCATCCAAGTTTCAGAGAACACCGCCATGATGAAATACGCTAAAGGCAAGATGAAGGCTGTCCCGATAGACCATCGACGTAAAACTCTGATCAAGAAATATACCATGGCGTGGATGAATTCGATATTGAAACTCTAATAAGGACTATCAATCAAATTATGCCCTCTTCTTATTTGTAAACATTGAGTTATCTTTTTTTCGCTATTTTGGTATATAGATTATATATTTAGATTATATATGGATTACCCAGATTACCTACGACTATATTAATCTCTATACACCTTGTCATAATCGGATTCATCTTGGATACGTCTTGACAAAAGTAAATCCTGATCGTCATCCTGCAATTTCAGTACTGGGATATGGTTATTCTGCTACTAAATTTGATTAGAAATTTAGAATTAACGTGGAGCAATTTCTTCTAAATCAAGATCAAGTGGCCGTCCTTCATCATGCCAAAATAGAACAAACACAAATCGTTTGAGCTTTCTAACACGCTCGGTACATATCTGCAACGTCTTTTCTGACTCAGGAATCCTCTGACTAATACTTCTGCAATGATGAGGAGCAGGAGGGGGGGGGGGGGGTGTCAATTGATGCGTTTAAACAATGCGGAAGATGAAATGATAACCTCTTGGTGAAAATCATTACAATACCTACATGTTGGACGTATCCTTTCCAAGGGATGCCCATTACGCCGGCAAAGTACCTGGCTTTAGCCAAGCTGTCCTAACATGCCAAAGCCGCTGAAACCATCAAAGGAGTTACATCCTACGATGTGCTACTCCTGGGTTAAGTGTGACAATGTAGAGAAATGCCTTGCCAAGAGAAAGTATTACTGCCCCTGGAAAATGGAACGTTTAAGAATGCGTTGACACATTATTATGAAACGGTAAATATAAACAAACTAAAGATCACTATTTTCTTAGATGCGGGGGAGTGACCGAGAAGTCTCGCAGAACCGCGTCTTAAATAAAAGATTGTTTTGTCGTATCTCTCCCTCGGATAACGTGTCGTAGTGATGGCACATCACGCTAGACCATTGGACCCCTCTGGGACAGGGTTGGTGGATGGAGGTCGTCTATATCTAATGACCTCATGAATGCATTGACTATGTCTGGCCGGGGGACTATCGAATGACACTCTGTCCTTGTCAATGTTGGATGGGCTACGTTTAAGGTGATACTTTCGTAGCGTTAGTCAAGTTCATTTATTTGTTGAGATATCTTTGGAATCAAGACAACAACAATAGGAACCTGATAGTTTAAAGAAGACAAAAAGCTAAATCGGATAAAATATTGAGCCATTCTGCTGAGGCATGTCCTGATTATTCTTTGAATAAAGATCTATCACATTAATAGAGTCTTACCTGCAAGTTGTAATCACTAATACATTTTCCCATGAGATATCATTGATCATGAGATTCAGACGTGACGTCACCAACATACAATACAGTCAACGCTAAACATGGGAACTTTTGAACAGTCATGTTTTCATCATCATGGCAAATAGGCTGTCAGGACATGAAGTTAAATCTACAAAAGTTCCCTTCCACTTTTACTAACACTCTCGATTCTCTTAGAAAACTAGCTTCGTGACATCCGATATGTAAGCCTGCGTAGTGTCACTTTGTCCCTAGGAAAGTGGCACAAATATAGTTTCCTGTCAGATAGTACGGAGACAAGCCGAATCCCCAAGTTGGATTTTTAAAATTCGGATGCAAATGATCTTCTAAGAAGTGTTGTTGTTGTTGAGGTTGCTATGAAATTGATACTAGATCTCATTTCTGGTTCCTGACGTTTTGGGAATAAACATTCATCCAAAACAGGAAGTTTCCCCTGAAATTTTAAAATATAACTCGGGAAGTATTAAATTTGGTTATTTAAAGGTAAAGACCAGTATTGGCAACGCCCCAATTTCAAAAAATGAAATGGAAGCTCTCATTACCAATCATGTGAAAGAATATGTTTTGACTAATACATGATGATAAAAAATTTGCCGGGAAACCGCCTACTAATTCATATATTTGGTAAATTTATTTCTCTCATGGTCTGGTGAGAGAGATAGGGTAGTCCCATATACATCTTTCTGTGTATAGTGCTTGTAACTTTACGAAGAATGGGCCAAATTTCTTATCATTTTGATGATTCCAGAACCTTGCAGATGCTAGATGCTAGATGATCGACCTTTTCTGATCGATTCCACAACGTTTCTTTCACAATGCAATCGCATGACCATTACTGGTCTTTACCTTTAAGAATAAATATACGCATGATTTTCTCAAGCAAATTAATTGTGAATGGTAACTCGATGCACAAACATTTAATTATCATTTTGCAATCATTCATTTTACGTAAAAGGATGTAAGGGGAAAATTTTGCAAATTCGTATGTATATTGGCTATTATACACAGACAAAGACTCCCACACATACGCACACATTCAAGTACGTATTGTTTCAGGTTTATTAACACAAATATTACAGCGTTTCGTTTCCTTGCTTGGAAGTGCTACGATAGACAGGACGCTACTCGATGCAATTGCAACATGAAACAGTCATGTGTCATTACATTTTAAGAGCAACCTCCTCTGAACAATTAGGTGCCGTGGTCGAGTGGTTGAGTCACCGGACTGTCGATCACAAGGTCCGCGGTTCGAGACCCGCCGCGGCACTAATGTCCTTTTGTAAGACATTGATCTACATTTGCCACACTCAACCCAGGTGATGTAAATGGTACTTGGCAGGAATTAATTCTTTGAAATTGAAATGCTAGAGCGCCGCAATGGCAGCACAGCTAAAGCCTGGGTAATAATCTCCAAGTTTGGAAGCGCTTAGTGATTGTAATAAGCGCTATATATAAACTGAGTATTATTATTATATGACTGAAGTGTGGTCAAGTGATGTATTTTGACCAATCACGTTTCTTATTTTCTTGACCCCATTCGATAAAAGGCAGATTATACGCCTATTTCGTTTAGTTTAACGCAGGATGAAAAGTTATGCATTTCTCGCGAATCCTAACAGTGTTTGGAATACATTTTACGTACATAAAATAGTTGTAAATGACAACGTAGTGAAAATTTGTTCTCATATTGTCACGAAGACTTTCAAGGAATCAGCCGAATTCCAATACCATATTGCGTTGCCTATTCAGTCACGTTCGCAATTTGTAACAATATTTCAATCGTCACACTTTCTGTAATAAAGTGGTACTGAGCGAGGCGCCACAACTAGGCGTTGTGGCGTGCGCCTGTAATCCAGCTAAAAGTGGAAGTTACATACTGATTCAGCCGAGGACACAGGTTCGAAACTGAGTCACGTCTTTCGGATGGTGACGCTAAAAGGTCGGTCCCCAGATGTTAATACTCATATCTGATTGATACACGTCTGTAAAAACCCAACACACACACACACACGCACGTGATGCACAACCTTTTTGAGTTGGCTTTGATTCTTGAAATTCTTTGTGATTGTATTTCATGCGACCTGGAACAAATAACCTGTAGGATTAGTTCTCCATTTGCCTGGTATCAAATTGTTTGATATAACTCAAGAGAGTAACGCTCTAAAATTATGTATATATAAAAGAACTAAACAGAGTTCCATTAGCATTAATACCAGGGGTATTTTTACATACATAATTCATTATAAATCTAATTCTTTTTCTTTGAACTCAGTGGGCATGGTACCGACGTGAATTGATCCGTTAATGCAGATGGTGTTTCCATGCATATTGCATTAAAGGCTTGGTAGAAAGATTATGAATGTTTAAACAAAATAAAAAAATAATAATGCAAGGTTTGGTTTTCTCCATCTATACCAGCCTCTGTCAAATTCACAGAGTAAGACTATAAGTAGCATTGCTTAGACTTGCTTTCCGTCGACCTTTTGTCAACAACATAAACGAAAGATAAATAGAGTATTGTTGATCGACATATCGTACAGTAATAGAGTAGAGAGTAGAACTTTATGTATCTGCTCTTAAAGCCCCCATAACACCGAACTAGTTCTCAATACGTTCTGGAAAATGTTGTCAAACGTGCTCAAACTGTGTGCAAACGGAGTTGAACGTATTAGCAACTGTTAACGATCTGTTTAAGAACTTCATGGACGGGCTCTAGAACTTTGAGCCTGTTCAAAATTGAACGAGGTAGAACTAGTTAATAACGGGTATAGACTGACTACGGACTGGCTTGAACTGCCTGGAAACGGCAAATTTACCCGATCTGAACTTGATTTGAAATGACTGTGGACGGGGTACAAACGAGATAGACGTATTGAGGACTGTTTATGAACGAACTAGGGTCGTATTATAGACATTATTTACAAATTCTACTCCGACTACAACCCGTTTTACGATTTTTTTCTAGGACGATTCCAAAACGTAGTGAGAACTAGTTTGGTGTGACGGGGGCTTAAGTTGCATAGACGCGACCGACAACTGAGAGAATACAAATGACTTTACCCCCCGAAGAGTCCACAATCGGTCGGTTTTGCATAGGTTTGCAGTCGATTAGGAGGTGTGACCGTGGTCTATTTAAACACCTCGAACTTTCAAATGAAGCACAGATCCATAATTATCTGGCTTAATGATTTGGATGACACAATTGAGTTGATACATTGGAAGACCGCGGAAATGTAATTAAAGCTGCCTTCTGCCCTGGTATGTCGACACATCAAAGAAATATTTTTTTTTTGGGGGGGGGGGGGGGAGGGGAAGGGTGAGGGAGTGGGCGCTACCAACTTTAATACTTAGCTATTCATTGATTAACGTTTACGCCATAATGTAATATCCGATCAGGGGGATTTGGTTTCCGGCTAGAATTCCCGATGAAGAAAGCATTTTTGAAAAGGCAACATGGAAATCTAACAAATGCACAACAGTCCTGTTTAATATAAAGCAGAATAAAGCTACTCTATGCCATGTGAGACTTTTCTGGTAGTTACACACGAACAGCCTTTGACTGTTAATCTAATTGATTGTGCTGTATACGAAAAAGGTGTTACTTTCGAGCAAAAGGTCTATGACGCACAAGCTAGGCTCCTCTGACAAGGCGACCAAAGACAACGGGAGACCACAGAGAAGAGCCACTTGAAACATTTACGACGGCACTAATAACGAGCCGAAATATTGATGTAGAAGTAACGCAGAGATGTTAGATTATGTATGTTGCCTCGTTTCAAGTGTGTTACATGTTGGCTAGCATAGATCACCCAATTCCCAGAGGCTTTTCACTTTAATTCTACAAGAAGCCGTGACTCTAAGAATACACGATGACGAGAGAAGCGAAGCGAAGCTTGGCCTCTTTATCGAGAACCTCAATCCGTCGAGGCACACCAATAATTCATGTTATAATTCATAGTATGTCTCTATCAATCGCCAGCTACATCTGTAGCCCTGTTCAGTTTATGCCTAGAGCCATATCGTCTTCAAAGTGTGAAGCTGGCATTGATCTCCTTGGTATTCAATTCTCAAGGATATTGCTTTGTTACAGAAGAAACAGTCGTGACCCTGCGCATGATCTGTTCCTCCCTCCAGCTACTGTCTCGAGAGAAAGAGGTCAAAGACAGTCAAAGTTTTCATAACATTTCAAAATGGTAAATGTTGTAGCTTATTAAGACATTTCCTTTCATTCCTATTCGACGATTCTATGAAATCGTAAATTAATCATGATATGGCTCGACATTTTCATATCCATTTAAAACTTTTGTTCTTATAACAAATTATCATTTTAATTCAGTAGCTGCCATTGCTCGGAATTAACATGGTTCTTGATGCCAGAAAAATTGGAATAATGTCAACTTTGGTTACTTTCAATCAAGCGTTTTGTGGGGGGGGGGGGGGGGGGTACTAAAGTCAGGAAAGCGCCTAGAGTATCACACTGAATAATATTATTCTATAGTCATGCCCAAGAAAGTTTCACCCTAAAAATAAGGATTTATTGAAATCATGATACCTAATAATAACCTTGGTGATCAGTCGACTTTGACTTTGTGTACATGCACCTGATTCTCAAACTTTTGAGTACAAATTGATAAAGATTATCAGGGTAGAAATCGATCTGAGACTCATACATATTAATATGAGGTAGGATTCAACGCGAAGGTCCGATTGATCAACATCTATATACCTGGAGCGATTTGTTAAGCTAACGTGGGCGTAAAGGTTCCTTGCTGATCATTGCGGGGTCTACACTACCTGTCTCCAGGACAGGGGATATGTAGATCCTCAATGCTAACAAGTTACTTAAATCTAAAAGGCGTCTTGCTTTTTATGGGTCGAGCATTTTGGATGTAGAGGTCGCCGCTCCTCACCCACACTCATTCTTCTCACGTTCAGCTTTCACACGCTCTGCACCTTCGATCTAATTATCTACCATACACCTCGTGCTCCACAATCAACTCAAGAGAGGGGGTGCTTGTATTGGCCTATCAAGGAATCTAGGGTGGAACGGAGGGTGTCTTTGGGGTGTAGCTCGTGTACTGTCGAGGGAGAAACCGCTTTATGAGGGGGAAGAGTGTTTTTAAATAATTAATGACTGATTCATATGAGCTGAAATGTCTGACAGGGCCACAAGTTATGTATTTGTGGCGATATTATCATGTTTTATGATGGAGGGCTACCTGATCGATGTTGTGAAAATGATTAGCACAACATTAATATCAGGAATGCACACTTAAAGCAGTGGCAAGTTATAGACGCGTGAGTGTGTGGGTTAATGACTGTGCATGTACGTGCGGGTGCCTGTGAGAGCAAGCAATTACAACTTTAATGTTAACACAATGTTAGATTTAAGATGGGTACGGTCGTTCCGTCTGCCAATAGGAAAGACAACAACACATCATGAACAGGAAATTAAGCACATAAAGATGTCGGATTGTTCGCCATGTCAAGATAGTCCGCCATGTCGGTTTGTTAGATTTGTGGGTTCCTGGGTTTATAACGTGCCCGGAATCTCAAGTGAGCGACAAGAGAGGGTAGTAACATAGTACATAACGAGCCCCTGGCCTGGATCAAACTTACCATGACTGAATGGCTATAGTCAATATAAATGAGGAACGAGGAAGATCGGCGTAATTGGCATGGAATGGGCAATAGAACACATACAACGTGTCACCGAGTCGGTTCACACGAGGACGAGAGTTGAGACAAGGAAAGGAATGAAGGAAGAGGAGAAAAGAGGGGGGAAAGAGTGGAAGAGGGAGGGGAAGAGGAAGAGAGAGAGAGAGAGGATGAGGGGGGGGGGGGTGTAATAAGAATGTTTTATAAACGACTACAGAAACAAAGAAAAAGAGAGAAGGTTTGATTTGGAAAGTAATATTAAAAAATGTTTCCACGTCAGAAATCAACAGTCAAAACACTTCCTATCGCCACTCTTATTGAATTTGAGTGGGTTTGTAAAGAATTAAAGAAGTTCTCTTTTCATCTTTTTATTGAAAACATGAATAATACCACTCCGTGTTTCGTATTATCGTGGCACATACCATTATCGCGTACGTCTTTTCGGATGCAAATTCGGGATGACATATATTCATTAAAGAATAAAAAAAAACGTAATGCCAACGACCGATCCATCATTTGCCATCATACAGTATGTTTCATAGGGAGCAGGATTGCTCAGTCGCAAAAGTCAGTTGCTCATCCATCTTTGGATGTTTCTCTTTCTTTCTTCCACTCTATTTCCTGTCTTTCTTTTTTTTTTTTTTGACCCACATTGTGAAATATACCTGGCGATGGCAAAACATTCTGAACCCCACAGAGTACAAGCCAATTACGTTTACCTTGGTCGCGAAAGACACCGACCAGCAAATCGTGGATATCGAATAATGCGATGAGAATGATGGGCAGTAATTCAGTGGCTAGCAAGCCTCGTCAAGAACCTATCAGAATAGGACTTGTTGCCTCTCATCAATGCTGCAATCGACCCCAACCAAAAAGCGAAAGGGCACACCTACTTTTCGAGGGGGAACTCCATTTTGTTTGTTTCATTGCCGTGTGATTCGTGTTAATAGTGTACATGTATATTGCGGTTTGTTGTTTTCTGAAGAGTTACTTATAGCCAGGGTGCCCTATCTTAAAATAGGATTGCTTAGAAGGGCTTTAACTTGTTTTAAAAGAATATGAGCTAACGGAATTCTGGCCCTCGGCAGATTACTGGGGATTTTTCACAGTCTTGGTTACTTATTGAGGTTGGATAGGACTATATGACACAAACAGAATCGAGATAAGACGCGTAAGTCATGTTAGTTGTACAACGTTGATCCAGAGTCTTCGACTCTCCCGCCACCAGCAAGCAGATATCCCGATAGAAAACATTTTGCTTTACTCCGTAGTAATAGTAGACAACACGAACTTTCAATCTCAAAATTGGAGTAGATGGAGCAGATTTAAAGCTATCCTGGTTAGCATTTTATTTCTCCCTTATTTTCATAGTTACTTCTAGGAGAATATTGTTTTACAAAATCTCTCCCAACCATGACAAAATACGATAGACCTCGCATCAATCAGGAGAAGAAACGAAGTTAGAGATGTAAAGAATTCCAAAGCATATCCGATATGTCTTGCAAAGACCATAGCAATGTCACGGACAGAGGGGGAGGTATAACCTCAGTATGTGCGTCACCTAGAAATTGAATTCATGCGACATGATTACGACTCAAACAAAAAGAATATTCTTTGGTTGCACTAGATACTCCGACATAGGAAGCTCCCTTCAAGGACACGGGCAAATACGGAGCGCCATTTCACAAGTATCTCTACTCGAACGCCACGAACTAGTGAAACAAAAAGCCACCTAATTTATGTTCCAAATTTGGAACGTGCTTTTGGCGGGAAAAGCAAGATTATACGGGCCGCTGGGATGACCTTTTCGACTTACATAAGGCTCCAACGTGCAAATATAATCAGAGATTCGTCGGGGGTAGAATAATTCGTCTGCCAGCCAGGCTTTGACCATGTCACCAAATCCGTCCTGTTCGAAAACAGTGTGCATACAATTCATCAGACTTTCTTATTTTGTTCTTTTCGTCATTTTGTCCGACAAATCTAAATGATTTTAGACGGGAAAGCTTTTACGAGTGAAAATCATGTTCGTGTCCGTTTTCCATTCAATTTGTCAGAGTAATATTCTTCCTCCTTTTCGTCATTTTCTCAGAGGAATTTGATGTTTCTAGACAAAAAGCTTTTACGCGTAAATTCGTCAAAAGTTGTAAATGTTTGTAGCACAGATCTTTGGCGACGAGGCTTATATTGATATTTATGTCCCCGTTCTGTATATTGCTTTCGCCATTTTGTATTAATTCAATCTTTGTTTACGCCTGTTGATATATCTTCTATTGCAAAAAACAACAAAACATTATTACATTAATTTGTACCGCATAAACATGCATAATGCACTTTAAACTTTGGTTGAGACTGTCTTTCTTATAAAAGCAAGGCGACCCATATGTACATATAATTTTTGCTGAAAACTGAATACTAACGTACTTATTGCATGTCATGAAGCAACCTCGTCAGAATAAACTCGAAATGACATGTGTGATCTTTGCCGTGTGTCCACGGTGATGAGAGAGCGAGACGGTGAGCTTTATCCCCGCCGCAGCTCCGGTGGAATTACACGTGTCATGCGTGTTCATATCTTCATCAGGCCACAGACTGCATCAAGAAGATTAAAACAAACAACTCAAGGAGGATTTCGAATTACTGGTGTGCAAACAAGCTCCGCCAAGCACTACGTGATTCTGTCGTCTTATTCACCATGTATATCATCTCATTTTTAATATCGTGACGAATTTTGCGAACTAGGAGAGCAGCGAACAAAATATTCGTCATCTCTGTCGGAGAATCTATGTATAGATTTGATAATCTCTCTGGACACATCAATAACATCCTCTCTTTATTATCAATTTAAAAGTAAAATATTGTTTTCCCTCGAGCAGGCTCTTGTAATACACTGATATTGGTATCATCGGTCATTGAACAAGAAATAAATACGAAGATATTCATATATCAATGATCCCTGTCAACTTGTTAGTGCTTTCATCCATTATAAATTATACTCTGGCAATGGAATACAACGAGAATGATTTATATGGTTATTAGTTTATCGTAAATATTGGACAACAGTTATTTTTTCGCAAATTATGTTATAGTATTGGCCCTGATCATTTATCGTACTTCTAATAAAACTTAAATCAAGTTTGACATTTTAATGACACAAATAGTTGTTTTTTCTTCTTTATAACTTGGTAGGCTTAACATTTGGGATGCAAATGTAGACACCAACGTGATTGTAAATTCAGATGGACTAGATTAAACCCTCCGTTATATCTATCACTTTAAACTCCTATATCTAAGGAGTGCGGGTAATGTTAAAAAGGAAAATATAATTTTGTAGGAATTACATACAATGGCCACAATTTTACAAATATGTTTTTATTACTACTTACCGTTATTAGCATAATCATTACTATTATTATCATTATTAGTATAATAATTATTATTATCACTATTATTATTATTTTCATTATTATTAATATTATTCCAAGAAACTTTTCATTATTATCATAACTACTATTGCTATGACTATTATATACACCATCTTGTATAATAGTGCTAATGAAGTCAACTAATTAAAGACAAGACGATTTGAAAAGATAACAACCTTTTGGAAATTGCCTATAGAAAATACACCTAAATGAAAGGACAATAAAGACATAAAGAAGAGTATTGAAAAGAGGAATGCCACGTTTGGGGTTTAATCAGTGCCTCTTGTATAGCACTGATTGTCCTATTGAGAACAAGTAATCATGCTTTTGAAGGTTAATTCACTTATGGTACACAATCCATGTTGTTCGTTTTTCAAAAGACGGGAGAGAAGAATAAGGTTAATTAATAACCTTTCCCTCACAATTAAGCACATTTTTCCTCTGCTTGTTTAGCAGTGCTCGCACCTAGGAAAAACACAGGAACGTCATCAAACAGTCTATGTATAGCCATGTACCGCATCGACATTGTACATAATTTATTTAATACACTGCGCTGATGAACGGTGTATTATATACTACCGTTTGGTTGGCCTATTTCCTCACCGTTACAAGGCTTATATTTTGTTCCATTCACTTTTGACAATTTATCTATCCATTGAGTTCATGATTACTTGAACTTGCGAGGAATTATTTTTAAATAATATATTTTTTTAATTATTTATCATTCCCAGAGCATAGGTAAATGGTTAAAGAAGCAAGCACACACATTTTGTCCTTTTCGTCAACCAATACATTCCCTAAAAATATGTATTTACAATGTAAAATGATTTAATTGGAAATGGATACTTTCTTGACTGCAATACAGGTAGAGATGTCGTGGAATAGGGGTTCATTCACTTGGCGCTCAATCTAAGGGTTAATGGTTTGAATCCTAGCCAGGCACTGACGTCATTTGGTTAGGCATTAATCCAAATTTACCACTCTACACCCAGGTGGTAATGGGTACCTGATTATTGCTGGGATACCTGATAATTGCTGGGGCAATATTAATTGCAGGGCCCTCAGGAAAAAACAGCACTGAAGCTGATGAGGCTTCCCTGCATACACAACATTTTATTATTATCATGATTGTGTCATGACACCGGATTATTTTATTTGGGAGTCTTTGTTTCTCTTCATAATCACATCACGACAAGGTGAATTGGCAGGACTAATGGGGTTGATTAATTAACGAATTATAAAGAGCTCAAGATTATTTTTCCTTTTCTGTGAAAACCGTCTTGCAAATATTCCATTCTGTCTTGGGTATCTTAAGCCGCTTTTTGTAATGTTTATAACTCGTTTTCCCCTTATATATCGGTCATCTTCATAAAAGAGACATTTCTATCATCTTTTTCTCCTATTTCGTACATCCTCTGTTCGCGCCCTCTTTCTACTTCTTATCCAATGCATATTGATCTATCCAGTCCATATCGTGAACATAGAGGGCTAGGTTCATGCAAATAATGGGGGAAAGACATTCGTGCCATCCTGACATCGGGCACATAGTACGAAAGCGGGTCATCTGCTTTTATCCTACCGTGTATGTGTTCAGAGTACCAGGGTCCCGCTGCCTAAAACCTAGCATTGATTTCGACTTTGCCATTAATGATATATAACTTTCATGGAAACCCTTGATCCGATTGGCTGTACAGTTGAGTGTTGCCGTAGTAGTTTAATAGTAATATTGATGGCAAAGTTACAATCAGTGGTAGGTTTAACGCACAGGGGCTCAGGGTTCATAGTATTCACACGTGAATCGTATAGCTATACGATGAGAAATTAATTTTCCTTAGTGTGAACATCGTATCAAGAAACGTCGCATAACGAAACATCGTATAGCAAAGCATCTGCTTGAGCATCGTTCCGACCGAAAACTTGATAAATAATCAGAGTCCCGCTTTAGTATGAATGTCGTATCATACGAAAATCGTGTTACTGGGCGGGTTCTATTTTGAGCTGTTATGCCATCTGACCTCTTCAAAATTAGATTCTCTATGCGACGTTTCGTTATACGATTTTTAATCTAAATTATAAGTTTTAATTGTCGGGCGTCTGAACGGGCTAATGGTCTACATGTCTTCGCGCCAAAATCATCCCCTCGCCTGCGGGACCCATGCCAATATACACCCATCCGTTATTACCAATCCCGATCGATTTGATGAGAAAAGCGATTAGATTATTGTATTTTAAATGGACGGTGTTTAATTTCGTGATACCCTAGATGCTCAATCGACATGGCTTAATGAGGGAGATTCATCACGTGTCGCCTTTATTACGATTATTGATCAGCCTAGCTGCGTTCCTGCGAATATGAACGGGAAATTGTACCCTGTTTTCGACCTGTTGTATACGCCCCTGTCTAGGAATGTCATGAGGTTTCTAGTGCAAAATATCTCGTCGTGAGTGGTTCACGATCATTTTACTTAGAACCAGTACGTGCCTAATTTATGTTCTTATCCGTGATAGCCGACGAAGGAACCACATCACTCCAAAAAGTGCCCCCCCCCGACCTCAAAATGAATTCTATGAACAGGACAATTTAATCCATGAATACTCGTGCCTGTATCGCCATGCATCTACAAGTTCATGGCGATCCAATTCGCGATAAATATGACGATGTCACATTGTCCTGATATTATACGTGCTTCATCAATGGCAATTCATTGATTTATTTGTATTTCCTACAGCTATTTTTTTTTGACCGTTTGAGATAATGAATGATAGTCGTCTCTGAGGATCTACATAGAAGAAGAAGAAAAACTTCTGCAAAGATCCCCCCCCCCCCAAAAAAAAAAGTGTTTCAAGACAAGTAAAGATAAAAGACAACATAGTTTGGGTTTTATGTTGTATGCAGAAATTCTAAAGTTTGTATTCTTTCATCAATATTCGCCTTCAACACATTTGTTTTGAAAATCCTTGCAGAAATGTGTCTGAAATGACATCCTCTTTCACATTATGATACAATTTAAGTGAAATGTTGTCATCAATTTGTTGAGGCTCCCAACACTTTAGAGGTTTTTTTTAATGTTTGTTAGCGTACGTTCATTTTATGCACTCCACATTTTGTTTTATGATTGTCACATTATCTCATGTGATTTCACGTTTGGTGTAAATTGTTTTCATCTTTAACTATAATGTTACATTGAAATGGCTCATATTGAATTGAATTGAGTTGATCGACCATTTTGAATCGCGTCCAAGCAATGTCCGTGTGATATACAAATTAAGGAATAATGTTTCGTTATTCTTATCTTCTTCTACTCGACGCTGAATCTTGAGAGGTCCAGATGATTTTATGAAGAAGAACAAAATGAAGACGCCGGGCCTCATTCAAAACCGATCAGAATAAGAAACTACTTTCTCACTTTCACATCTCAATTGAAATGAGTTAAATCGATTGGCCATTTTAAATAGTGTTCAAACAATGTTCGTATGATATTACTTCAAACATATAGAAATTAAGGGATAATACAATGTTTCGATATTCTTATATCGTTCTACTCGACGCTGAATCTTGGAAGGTCCAGACGACTTTATGACGAAAAAAATGAAGACGCCGGGCCTCATTCTAAACCGATCAGAATAACAAACTACTTTCTCAGTTTCACATCTCTCTGTCATGATAACTTGTCGAAATACCGCTGTCAGGAGGTCTGACATTGTTTATGGTTTAGAAATATTCCGCAAGTTCTGTTTTTGTCAACGGGCCCTATTTCGATTCTATTCCTACAACAACATAGGCACACGCCAGGTCGCGAGGCGACGTACGAGTACAGGGTGTATCAATAGAAGGAAAAGTAGGACACGCTTTAAAATAGATTGTTCATAGTTGAGAAAAACAAATACTACATAATTGGTATACAGATCATCGGTATCTTATAATCCCAAGGAAAATACGAACATCAGTAGTCCTTATTGAAGGCACCTCATTTATTTCCATGCATAGTGCATTGATTGAAATGCTTTACTTTTATGATCGGTGTTTCCATTTCGAAAGTATCTTTGATAATGTCATATGAAGAAAAAATACACGCAGCGGTGTCACATTGCAATAATATGGTAACATTTTCTTAAGTTGTACGTATAAAGGAAAAGAAACGGCAATATGAATAAAAAACAAAGTTATTTTGTGTACACCCATAAAGAACATGCAGGATTAATCATTTATTTGGAGCCTGTCAATCTGTAATAATTTACTTGCTCATTTGTAGATTCACGTGATCAACGTGACTGTTATTAATATGTTAGAACTGAGCCAACGGTGTATGCTCAAAACTGCACGTTTTACATATACTACACATTGGGGTGATAATTATGAGCCATGAAGCACCCGACTTATATAAAATAGTATACATGCACGTCCTAGTTAGCTGATACCAAAACCAGGAAATGGGGTTGCGATTTTTATTTTCAATCATTAATAGCTTGATATCTAAGAAATTGGTCGGCTTTAAATACACGAAGATCAAAATTGCACTATAACAGTACGTTTTTCTCTTCATGAATATACCCAGGTATGCCTGCCATGCATCCAGTGTATAAGATTATTAGGTTGCGAGGAAAGTTATCGACTGCATTAAGCATTTGTCTCGAACCCTTTCATGGCGTTTATCGCACATTTAGTACTTATTTCCCGGGATAGTTGAACTGCTCAAGCCCTCAGCAGACGACAATTTGAGTTATGTCGCAATGTTTGCGCGCGAACATTAAATAAAAATTGATTTAGCGGTATAGGTGCTATAATGGGCCCACTGCTCGAATATAATGAGCATGTGGTCGACGTAATTGGATTATTGGGCTACCGTGTAGAGCTATGTCGATGGGTGAACCTACAGAACGGGAGGAAACTTCGCGTGCCAAACGCGTTTGTATATACAGATGTTGGAGGGCGCGTCGGGGAAAGACATGGGACGAAACATGCCCTGATGAAAGGCTCAGTTTCAGAGACCCTATCACATAAACACACGTCGTCACCACGTAACACGCAACGCGTCACTGCAACTTGCTATCGCCACGCATGGTCTTTGTAGAAACTGTGCGGTTTGTGATGAGTTATCGGGGACGCGGAACGGTGCCACATGTGGCGAAGTGGCGAATGAGAGCGGACCCGAATCGCAGGCGTTTAACTTATGCAAACAACGAAGTCGTGTTTGAAAATCCCTTTAGCTTTGTGTTCCCCATGTGTTCGTGCGAAGGGTGAGAATGAATGATGATATTCAACATATTTAGATTTGGCGGTGCTAC
The DNA here is from genome assembly GCA_035222895.1 of Strongylocentrotus droebachiensis. NCBI lineage: Eukaryota > Metazoa > Echinodermata > Echinoidea > Camarodonta > Strongylocentrotidae > Strongylocentrotus > Strongylocentrotus droebachiensis. The sequence continues at coordinate 18,333 of JAVYIG010015530.1, read as the reverse complement.
ACAACATGTGCCATGATCAGCTTTAGATGTGAAGTCATTCTCCACAGGATATATAACTCCAAGTTTATAATGCTATAGAACGGGCGTTGTGGCGTGCGCCTGTAATCCACCTAACAATTGAAGTTACAAACTTACTAATTCAGCTGAGTCACGTCTTTCGGATGGTGACGTTAAAGGTCGATCCCCAGACGTAAATAATCATATCTGATCGATACACATCTGTAAAAACCCAATTACACACACACACACACACACACACGCATACACACGCTTAGTGGCATAAAGAACAGTATGCGAACTTGAATGTCGAAATCAGAAGATGAGAAGTTGTACAGAACCTGAAGAAGAATATAAAGCTTGAAAGACGGAAAGAGAAGATGAGAAGTTGTACAGAACCTGAAGAAGAATATAAAGCTTGAAAGACGAAATGAGAAAATGACAAACGAGAGAAGCTGAACAGGATTATAAAGAGGATAAGAACAAGAACAATGACATAGTAGAAGATGATATGAATTTGCTATAGAGTGAACAAAACAAAAAGACGAAGATAAGAATAGGAAGGTGACTTACATGTAGATTCTTTTTTTTCATTAGAAAAGCAAGAAAAGATAGGGGAGACAAAAAAGAATATGCGAGCATTCTCTGAAAGAATTACCGGTACAAATCTTTTAAATAAATCCGAAAATTATGGAAGGCTTTCAAAGTACTAATGTAAAAATAAATTTAAGAAAACATAATATGTAAAAACTGTGGAAGCATACGGTAGCATTTGTTTGAAAATCTTATAAACAAATCCGCTTATAACAAACGTAAATTGCAAAAAAAAATGATGGAAGCATTAATCAGCTAAAATGGAGCAGAGTTGAGCACCATGTCGATGAACCAATGTCTATACTTGTAAGAGTCCTAGTTTTTATTTTTAGATCGTCATATACAAAATAAAGTAGAAAGTGAAGCAGTCGTATAATATCACAATACGAAAGAAGGGGGCGTGGGTTTAAACTGATCAGTAAAATTAATACCAAACATAAATCACAAAATGCAATATCCTCACATGATTCATGTCTTCTAGCATCGCACAACATTCTCTTTTCGCAATTTAATAACATGGAGCAGACATGCATGCCAAAGGGCACTTTTTTGTGTACATAATTTCTGCAACAAATTGATTAAGGTTATGTCTGAGCCTGGTCAAGTTGGGAAAGGGGAATATGATTTGAAATTGGGTGGTACTTCCTAACGATACGTTTCCTTCGTTTAAATTCATTTCTGCAGTTTCCTCATGTCTCACTGTTTCTTTTTTATCGAAATATTTATAACATTTTTTCCTCCATTATTGTATTCTATCAATGCTGTCACCCGTCTCCCTCTCACTTCAACTGAGAAAGAAAGTAGAGCGATATAGAGAGAGAGAGAGAGAGGGAGGAGGAGACTGCAAGGGGGTCATCTCCTATCTCTCTTTTTATTTTCCTTCTTCCCTTTCTTTCTTTCTATTTTTCTTTCCTTCTTTGTCTCCTTTTCTGATCTTTATTTACTTCTCCCTCATTTTAATCATTGATCTTTGGACTCTCTGTCTGTGTGTCGAAATTATTCTCAATTTTAGTTCCAGCTTGAATTGATAATTATGTACTGTCAGAATGTAACTAACAATGTTCAAGTAAAAAATATCGACCCGTTTTCTAATAAAATAAATTCATGAAAATATCTACATTTGCCAGTTTCACGTTCTTTTCTTTATATACTTTCTATGTTTAACATAACAAGTAATTCTTTTGAAAATGATATTGTAGATTTATTTCATTATGTGACACAATTTCATTACCAATAAAATTCTCGTAAAGAAAACCATCTTTTTCCCTTTCATTGTATTCTTCCGTTGCAACACAATCAACATATTGTTCTACCATTTTATTCTTCTGGTCTCTCTCATTCTCAAAGACACATTCATGTCATTGTCAATAATTAAAGTCGCATACTGACCCATTTTCAAATTAAAATACTTTATAAGACTACCGATAGAAGAAAAAAAGACGCTTATTACCACAAAAACCCACGCACCTAAATAACACTTTTTTTTTAAATGATCGTTGAACGCTGTACAGAAAATGGAATGTTTATTTTGAGAGCAGGGGGGGGGGGGGGTCGAGTAAAACAATTTGTTATTGTAGTGGCAGATCCAGGGTTTAGAAGCTCAGGTAGCGCACTATACCTTACTTTCCAATGCTCATTGATGTATATTTATTTAGATATTTCTACATTGCAACCAAAACTTCATGTTTAGAATTTCAAATACGAATGAAGATACATAACAATAGTAGCAATAATTTACACAACGTCAAATAAATGTAGTTGGTATGGGAAAAATAGGGTGTGCTAAAAACAGGACATTGGACGAAGTGAGGGTTGTGCCTAGCTCTCATACTGAGCGGTGCAAATATCGTGTGGATATGAACATTCTAACGCCTAGTTAAAATCTACCTGATTGATCCGATTAGTCTAGTTAAAAGTAAAATAGGTCTATCGGAGTAATGTCGGACTTACAGGTGGAGGAAAAAAGTCTAAATCAACTGCGACCTACTTTATAAAACCTTTTTTTTCTCCTGACACTAGAACAAAGGCCTAAAACACCCCCACAATTTCGATATCATTATTCACTTCGGTAAAGGAACCTAAATTAAGGAGATTTCGTAGGTTTAAATGGTCATATCCAATGATACTTTCTTTTTCGAAATCGGATCATCAATTGTGGGTTAGCTTGAGATGGAGGGGGCGCTGCTCCTGCGCCCCCTCACGATATTACGCTGATGGGCAAAAAAGGGGGACCTAGGGGGAGTCCTCCTGATAAAACATGAGTTACCCTGGGGAAAGAGGAGGAGCTCAGAAAATAGTAATCCATACCGGATCGATTCGATACGTATCAGTGCCCTCTGGCTAACATTGCTACGATCATCTGGGCTTACAAATTTGTTGCTCGTCCCTCGCTCGTTCGTAATGCTAGGCTTTGCGCAGCGATTTACAAATGCGCCGCAAATCCCAGAGCTTTGCAAATTTGATAATTCATAATGCTGAAATAATTGTATTCATAGCAGTGAGCGTAGAATTACGCAGTTTAATGAATATTTTGACGAAAACGTATTTCTCATTTCCTGTTATTAGTACTTGGATTATATCGGATACTCTGAGATACTAAATCTAAGGAATCCTCATGTTTAATGTTATCTTATGTATATTTCTCAAGAAATGTATATCAAGAAAATTGTCTAAGGATCAGCCATCAAGCAGCTTCCGATATCTAAATATTTTACCTGCTCGTTCACAGACACCCTTGTGCGGGATGGGAATAAGCAAAATTCTCCCCGAGAATTCACGGAACCCTGATCCTAAGGCTTAACCATGTCCAGCCCTATAACCTCTACGTCCGGTCTTAGGACCACAATTTTTAGCCTTAATGACCTTTATTCTGATGTCTAACTGTCAATTACTATGTCAGAAATTACGTTCATTATACCAAGACATAAACGATCATTATATTCTGATCTAAGAGTATCTGTGCGGTGATTGGCCCCGCAGGACCACTGCGTCTGACTATGCAATTCCCGACCTTATAGGACCACGATGCCTTGCACTATGCGACAAGTGTTTCCGACCTTACACTAGGTCCAGACCTAAACATAATGTCCTGTGTTGATAGACTTTCCAGTCCTATGATCCCTAGGTCAGCCACACGACACCTATGTCTAAAATACAACTTTGTCTGATACACGACCACTTTGTAGTGTGCGGTGCCCACGATGTCCGACCTAAAGACAACTGTGTCCCGAATTTACGTTCGGCCACTATTTCCACCCTTATGATCACAATGGCCAGCCTATGACCACACGATCATGACCTATGCTACTACATTCATCTTCATATTCACGTTCATCACTGGTTTACAAAAATAAAAGTTATGACAAGTTATGTGATAGCAAGAAAATGGTCCGTCGCATGAAAAGTTCCGCTTCCAACTTACAGTCTTGAAAATACAATTTATATAACAATCTGTTACCCCCCCCCCCCATTCGCACGCGTCAGAACTTGTAATCTTTGAACGCGGTTCCTTAATAAACGCCCACAAACTGATCTTATGTTCCCCAAGTATAATCCTAATGGCATGATGATTTACACATGATACAAAATTGACACGCCTATGTAATCCTTACTGATTTGTGCGGATGTGCAAAACAAAATAGTAGACGTTAACACGTGCATAATTTGAAATACATTTAGTAAACAGGTCCGTTGTACACAAATGATGATATTTAGAAATTTTTAAAAACATGGTGGTCACTATTACCCTTATCGCAATAACTAAAAATGTGAAAACCTTTTTTGCATTTTCATACTTGATGTGGGAAAAACAAAGTCGTTTATCTGCTGTTGAATGTGGCCCCAAGCCCCCCCCCCCCCCCCATTAGGAATTGTCGCGCAATGCCCCTGTTTGGTCCTTGCATGTTTCATGACCTATCAGCAGCTCTCAATTTTCATTTTGCTGAATCTCGTCTTAAGACGACTTCTTTGTATTTCCTTGCCGTGCGTCTAGTATGTATGCAAAGGCTGGGATCTTCGAGTCACTCCAAACATCTTTAGACGTAAGCCTAGAGGAAGATTGACGAAAATGATCTACAGTTGGAAGTAATCTTCACTGAGCTTTCACTGCCTACATGTTTCTCGGTCTAAAACCTTGCCGTTCTAAAAAACCAACAATAATCTTTACTAATGCCATAATCATGGGGGGATATAGCATATGGTAACTTGATACCATCAGATTACAACAAAATATAATAATAATTACAAAGCTTTTAGTAGTATGAACAATAATTATTGGAGCTTAACAAAGTGTTGACCAAGGAGCTGTGTTTTGTGAGTGCGTGTGCGTGGTGTGTGCTTGTTTGTGTTTATTGGAGCATCGATAATCATTTATTTTTCCTTTTGTTTTTCTAATTTCTTCTTAATGTAACCCTTCAAACTACATGAAAGGGCTCATGAAGCCTGGGTTTATTGTTTGAAGTTGTATTTCAATAACAAATAAAGTCCACACCTTTTTTAAAACAATCTTTTTACGAGCTTGTCTTCTATCCTTATCGGAATGTGCAAACAAAAACACACCAGAAAATGAAGAAAATGTGACATTTTATTTTCCTTATGTGTACCAATGTTGTACATTATGTTGCTGACTTTTAGACTTGCTAAAGTGGCTAAAGGGCACCAGACCAAGATGGAAACAAGTACTGACTCGGAGGGGAACGTTAAGACACGATGCTTTTTGACACTCCAAGGGTGTACCAAGAAAGCAGAGAAGAGAGATGTGTGGACAAATGTCAAAATCACTGTAAAAAAAAATCATTGATATTCTTATTCACATCCAATCATATTACCTGAAGGTGATCTCGACTTGAGGATGGGATTATTTTTTCACCTTTCCCTTCTTTTCTTCGATTGGAAGGGCTCGCCATGCCAATTGATTCGATTTTACAAGTCGAACAACCGTATTATGTTATTACAACTGGTTGTTTCTAAGCAACAAGTAAATATTTTCATATTGATTACACTGTAAAACCCAATGTTTAGGATTTAAACACTTTCATAAACACTTTTTTGTAACACTTTATAAACATTTAAACACGTTTAATTGGAATTTATAAACACTTAATTGGAACACCTCATAAACACCTAAACACAATACCTAAACACCAATTAAACACCTAAACACGTTTAGACCAAGAAAGACACTTAAACACTTTTGTAGATTGTAAACGTTATGTTTAGATTTTAAACATGTCAATGTGTTTATTTCATAAATGCTTTGACACGTTTACAGATAAACACTTTTTTGTAACACTCTATAAACATTTAAACACGTTTATAACAGTAAAATCTAAACACAGTATTAACATTATAAACACTTTAAATTGGTTACCAATTTCAATTGTTCCCCCTTTGACTAATGCGCTATAAACATTTCACATTTAAACACTTAAACGCAACTTAAACACTTAAATTACAGTTTAACAAATTGTTCACATTATAATCATTATGAGCAACTTACCAAAATGAAAGTCTAATTTAGCATGATCATAATAGACATACTTTGTTAAAGGACCCCATGAAAGCTAGAGCACTTGTATTTAGCGAATGCAACCGAAATGGTAGTTGTTTTCTCAAAATATATTTATTTTGATTTTGTTTTATTACATAAAAAATAGTGAATAAAATAAGTTAAATTTAGTTAAAGATCTTAGGTCTGGTGCTTTGCAGATTTAAATTTCTTTTTGACCAAATAATTTCACAATGCATGTAAATTCCACATTTATAGTTCTTTGATTAAAGGGACTCTGTAACATTGTCCAAATCCTAAAAATCCAATCGATATTATAGCAGTTCCCCCATACCTTGTGAATTGTGCCAATACAAAATGCAAATTATGTACTTTATATTTTATAAGTTTTTTGTTATTTTTCTTCAGAATGCTTAGAAACGCCCATAAAAAAATCCTCCAAACCAAGATTCTGTAAGTGACCTCATCTGTCAATCAGTACCTAATTACCATGTGATTGACAAAAGACATTGGTGTGCACCTTCCCCAATGATGGGCTTCTTCTTACAATAGCGTTACATGGGTGTGCATAATACCAATCCAAATATTTTTGAATTCAATGGCAATTGCTATGCTAGGAAAGTCCTACCAATACAGAGACAACAAAGGAACCAATTTGCCATTTTATGGAAACATGCAAGTTATGCTCAGTTTAGGGGAAGCAGCACATTCCAATGCCTTTTGTCAATCGCATGGTAATTAGGTATCTGCACATCTCTGAAATACCCTTTATTCATCAAACAGTGAATTTGTAAATTACTACAAGTATTTCAAAATTATTCTTTCTGCACAGAGTCTGTCGTGGAATACAATGTGGCAATAAGACATAATGCAAATGACAATATCTACGCACTTGAGAACTGTTTTTGTTTATGTAATATGATAATATGAGGCTTTGCACTGATATTGCATTGATGAAATAGCAGAGTACATATTGTGATTCCAGCAATTAAAATAAAAACAAGTTTCTTTTCCTCTATTCAAGGACAAAATGGTTTAAAGGGTGTTTAAGGGATTGAAAACAAAACATCTGAAAACAATTCACACCTTTTCTGTATAAGTCACACTATATGGAATGCATTGTCTGCGAAATACCAGACTTTTTCATGTTAATCTTTAATTCAGATTTGCCTGGCTATGTACAAAAGTTTGGGTTTAATTGTCACTTCTTAAAGGTCAAGTCCAGGCAGGGATTCAATCGATTTCAAAACAAAGAATAAATAATTACAAATACACTAATGAAAATTTGATCATAATTGGGTATAAAATAAACAATTTATGAATGCTTGAAGTTTCACATTTCATTTACAATTATTTCCACATTATTGTAAGACACATATATTAAGGATGACTGAAAGAAGAGGTACAAGCATCTATAAACAACAGTAAGTTACTGTGCAGTAGCTTTGTATTCAAGATAATAAGAAATGCATGCAAGAATAGCTTGTTGAAATAATTTGTACCGGGGTATGTTTGAAAATCGTGTTAAGACATTGGAAATATGGTTTTAAAGAGTTTCTAATAAATATAATGAAACAACAAATGATGATTTTTTGTTAAGGAAGTCATATGCATATTACATTACATTAATAGTATATCTCTAAAGCGCTTAGACTGTATATGTATTAAGCACTATATAAAAGCGGAATATTATTATTTTTTATCGTAACCTGCAAAACACAAAACTTTGATTTGAGCAATTTCTTCAGATGGGTAGATAATCAAATGACAATCTGTATAATGTTCAGTTAAATGTTAATAATGCCGGTATAGGTTGTATTTCCAGCTCTCCCTTGCTCCTGTACATGCTAATGGCATGGCATTCTTCCCCATGGCCAACAATAACCGTGACATCATCAATTATGTCCTTTCCCGACTTGCTCCATCTCTCAAAGAGTAATTGGAGGAGATTTTCCTTGTTCTCCCCACGAGAGAGAAACTTTGTCCACTGGTTTGGAATCTTCTGGTCACCAGCGAAGATTTTTTGTGAGCTGGTACCCCTCGAAAGCTCGTCGCCCTCGTTGGTCGAAGTTGGTCGAAGTTGTCGGATCTTCGAAGGTGGCTTTATCCCTGAATCTTCTGCCTCCAGTGTAACATCATTGGTTCTTGTGGCTGAAGCAAGTTTTTAAAGACACAAAGAGAAACAGGAAACAAATTATTATTGGTCCCAGCTTTACATGTAATAAAGTAAATATCCCATATATACAATTGGAACACATGTTCAGTCCCCTTCCTAAAAACGGAATACATAATTTAATTGTGGAAAAAATAATTTTTCAACATCTTAGTTAACAAGATTGAAAGCTGAATAACTGTTTCATATTGATGGCTTGTTAATGTGGTCAGTGACTATCCACGCTTTTTTCTGAGTGGCATTATTATTAACTGAATCAAATTGCTCATTATTTGTAATTACCTCCCTATGATGTTTGATCAAACTTTAATATGTCATTAGACATTACACATTTACCATTCGAGATCAACTATAAACAGTGTCGACCTTACGACCATTATCACCTTTAATCGTACATGTATGAATAAGGAGATTCAGCACTCGCGCAGCTAGTATTACAGAAGACCTAGTGCATACAATGATAATAATATGTATATCTGTAAAGCGCTTTGAGAGGGCCTTCGGTCCTGAAAAGCGCTATATAAGAACTAGCTATTATTATTATTATTAATGAAAAAACCTGGGACAGTTGCCAGGAGTGACAACAGCCAAGATTTAATTTGTTTAAGTATTTTTCTTTTTCAACATCGATGAGTGAAATTTATTGTACAATATGTAGGCCTACTTTACTGTCAATTCATTCAGCTCAGTCAGATGTCACCCATGACCAATTGTAACTTAAGTAAAGCTTTTGAGTGAATTAAAGTATTGTACAATGTTGTTGGAAAATTTTAGAATCAATATTGGTCTAGAGGTGGTCGTGTTTTGTTCAAATAATTGAAGTAGGGCCTACTAATAGGTCCAGTAGTATAGACCCTAGGTCTAGATTCTATGTCTAAGAGTAAGAAGTAAGAGTAAGACCCTAACTTTGCTTTTTTAAGTGAGTGTGAAACCGAAATTGTTATGATGATAGCCTACCTACATATATAGTGGCTGTAGCTGTTTATCTTATTAAGGAAATAACTAGTTTGTGGGTAAAATCAAGTGATTTCAGAGATAAGCCCACGCAAGAGAACCCAGATCTTACACAAATACCAATGCATGGGACAGTGATGTGAAAAAACTGGGCCAACAATCCTATGACTAAAACCCGATGAAAACTTCATTGTTTAATCATAACAATACTTTTGAAATATTTCAAAAATGACAGTAATAAATTACCTTCATGTCCTGATCTTTCTTGCTTCTTCCTGATCCTCTCGATCTTAGTTTTGTCGGTAAATCGCATGTAACATGCTCGATGGTAACCCAACTTTGAGTTTGAGGAGACACATTGAGAATATCTGGAGACAAAACAAGCTCCAAATCATCCTTTTCAATGGCATGGGTAGCAATAACACGTTCTTAAATGTCAAATTCCTTCCACTGGTGAACACTGATAACAAATTTCCTCCAGCTTGTCTCAGAAAAAGAGATAATATTTGTTGAATCACCATCAACATTGTGCATGCAACACTCTATGGTCATGGTGCACTAGACTCAGAATACAGGGACTGTGATTGGTAAATTGCACTCTGAGCTCTAATACCCCAGCCGTGATTGGCCAATTAAGGAACAGCTATGACATCATCATTGCAGAATGACTGTCTGCTACACACAGTGATATTTGCAACTTTATATCAAAATTGTGGAAAAAAATTACCAGCCAAAACATGGGAACATTTGACCATTGTTCTTACATAATGTCCATTGATCATTTAGGACAAAATAAAGTACTTCCCAGGGGGAGACCACGGAACTGAAGAATTTTGAGGCTTGGCCCATGGTCTATAGCTAGCTAGCTATGCGCGCGTACGACGCGGCAACTAGTACTTGCGCATGCGCTTCATGTCCATCGTGATATAATAATATGGTAAACAAAAAGTGTTTAGGGGCATGAATGAGACATGTGTTTACAACTCATCTCTGAGCGTCAATCACGGGCGTTTAACACGATATTTCATAAACTTATTTATTACATTAATGCAACTATAAAGGTTTTATCTCCAAGATTATAGATAATGAATCAACTATATATTTGAATACGTGAAAACCATATATTTTTTTCAAGTCTTAAGCATCTTTGATTAATATTGATGCATAAACACTTTAGTAGAATGTAAGTCCTAAACACATACCATGTTTGGATAAACACAAACTTAAACACATAATTAAACACTTAAGTGGTATATAAACACGTCATGTGTTCTGCGGTTTTACAGTGTATAAAGCTTTCTCTTCGAGTCACGATGAATAAATCAAATAAGTTCCTTGAAGTTCACCTTCTAAACTGTCAAGGTTTATTCTTGTCGTTTTGTACCAAACCTAGCAGGGGTTTTGCCAGAAACCTGTTGATACTACGTTACGATTTTCACCCAGGAATCACAAAGCTGAATGTGTTATAAACATGAAAAAATACATTCTGAGGGTTTTCGAAGAGGTTTTTGTCTAAGTGGTCTTGTGCAAACGCAATGTCATGTTGAAGGAGTAGGCGTTTAACAATTGCTTTGAGTTTGGCACATTTCGTGTTGTTCTAAACTGACATTTGAAAAGTGCCGAGCTCTGGAAACGTTTGGTACATTTTCGAAGCGGGTGTGCAAATCGATATCAAGTCATTTCTAGCCGCAAATGTCATATTATGCTTGTAAGAAGTGGAGCGGGAAAGCTGAAAGGTCACGCAAGGTGTCACATTTGTCAGGTTAGAAAGAACTAACAATGTTACTCAAGAATCGTAGAGAGGAGAGACGAAGAAAATGGAGGTTTGTTTGAAGTTTCAGAACATCTGTCACGATTCTTCCTTCCTCGCAGAAAAGAAAAGTGCATTTTCAGTCAGATGACGGCTTTACTACGTCTTTGCTATTGGCGAAATAAAAGTCGTGTTCAACAGTACAGCCCAAAACTCTTTATTCAAATGTAGTTCTTTTGAAATCTCATAAAATTATCATTCATTTAGAAAGAATGACCAGTTTACAAAGAGAGAAATAGAGGGAAGAATCCGACAAGGGATTTCGGGGTATGGGGGGGGGGGGGGGGGTGGAGGAATAGAGAAATAGAAGGTGGGCTGCTTCAATTCTTCGAACAGATTGTCGTCATGCCTCCCACTAGGTGGCGCTCTCCAAATTAAAAGAGCACCCCCAACAACATCCCTTTAAAAATCATACATCATCTAACAAAATGAAAAAGTCTGAAACCAGGGGAAGAACCCTTATCACTTGGCAATATGACAAAAATACTCTATATCCAGCGACCTGAACATATGCTTGAATACAATCTCTCGTCGACCTGAAAGAACTTGACAAATAAAGCACAGATTGACCACCGTGATGACATTCAACGTAGCCATGACACAAGGTACTAGTGATGAATGATGGCATAATGACCACGCTACGAACCAGGAGTTAAAGAGAAGAATAATTTCTGCGAGAGGTGAAAAATTATTTTGTAATAGCTTTTTTCATTCTTCATAAGAAGGATAAGTAAGTGTGGAAGGTCATACACCAAACAAATGTCCCCTGAGAATAAGGAAACTGGTCCATTGTCCACGTATTGGAAACACGACGATAATTTGGTGAAGCAGCCACGACACGTGTGTATAGTCCCACATACCCATTTTTTGGTAGTTTTCATCGAAATTGGGGTCGATTTCCTATCATTTAGATAATATCTGACCCTCTCAGTATGCACCTACTCTTATGTGATACATAATCAGGCGTTTCCAAACTCCTCCAGACAGTTTTATTTTGCGATGCTTTCGCATGACCAGAACTCAGCTCTATTTTGAAGTCATTGAACGCATCTTTCATCTATAGACATACCACATCGGACCAACAAGCATTCCGCCGAGGTTTGCATGATGAGAGAGATTGTATGGAGGCAATCTTTGAGTTCCTTGGGAACGAGATTTGCTGGAATATTCATGCATCAACCTTAATGTGACAAAGTGTAGTCAATGATCATAGCTACATTCATCTCCCTTTCTCTCTCTTAACTGCATTATTTTTTCTCACCTTTTAAGCGTATTAAATTGGGTAAAGTATATTCCATTAACTAGTAAGAAAAACTTTATTTAAAAAGTATGGCATAATAATCGTGATTTATGGAAGTGTCGCTTTCCAAAAGTGAGAAAATACATCCTTTGCCAAGTTACGACGTAGGCTTAGACCCACTAAGGCTCTCTATCTGTTTTTCCTTCTTTCTCTATTCTATCTCGTTCTGTCTGTCTCTCTCTCTCTCTCACTTTGTCTCTCTCTATACTATATATATATTTATATATATCTATCTATCCCTATTTCTTGCTCTTACTTTCTTTTTCTCTTTCTACTCTATCTCTACCATTTCCATTTTCTTCCATCTCTCTCTTTCTTTCTCTCTCTCTCTCCCATATTCTATTTACATAATCTCTCTTTATCTTTCTCTCTGTCTTTTACCTCTTTCATGATACATCGTACAGTGATCACAATTCGGCTGATGTACCCCGGGGATTGCGCAGCTTCAGTCTTGGGGTAATGGAAACCATCATTTTCTCCTCTCTTATTCACAGTTAACCCAGTTGTGTCCAGCCGATTCGATTAGAATGGCGTATGTGTAAAGCGTGCCACCCGATCAGGTTTCTTCGTCTGTATAGCTATGTCTATCTTCTCAAGGACTACTTCATTAAGTTTTTGTTGCACTGCACTGAAAACAAAATAGGCTACTTTGTGTAGAGATCCATAACATGCATTGGGGGGATGATCGTGTTATAGATAACTGCATGGATTCCGGCCCGCACGCGCTAAGACGACAGAGTTGTGCACTACCTATTGAGCGCAGGACTTAGGAGTCATAACCATTCCGCTGATGATAGCCATTTTGACGGTACAAAGATCACTTTGAGATTCAGTGGGTACACTTATTACGTTTCTTTGGAAGGCGACACAGATTGTGCAATGCTTAGGATAAAACGTGGACAACTTCGTCCACTTCTTGACTTTAAAATGGCATTGAAACGACATGTATATTCCGAGGAGAAAATGATAAAGACAATACCCTAAGGGCCTAGAGGGGGTAAAAGGGGAAAATGTATGATATATTTTCTTTTCTTTTCTTTACATTTGTTTGCGCCTACCTTACAGCGCCCCCTCCATTGATAGAAGGATCGCCGCGCTAGCGTGATTTTCTGAAACACATTCATGTTGGAAATTTACGTTGTGCCCCCCCCTCCCCCCAACCCTTTTGAGACTATGGACGGGGAGGGGACAGGAATAGAAGTACAAAATTATAATCGTACAAAACTTTCATGTATCCCCAGGGTAGGGTAGGGAGGGTAGGATTTTTGACTTTCTTTGCAACCTGTTTCTTAAAAAATGGTACTGCGGTCTGTTTGCGGTGTAGCCCTCCCCCTTCCCCTTCCTTGAATCAAATTCCTGTTACGAATTTTTCTAACTACAATTAATTTTTTTTTTTTTACAGTAGTTCGAGAGAACACTAAGGAAATCTACGATATCATAAACATGTATTTAGCTCTTCATCATCTTCCACCATTTTGTTCTACCATTACCAGTATGTAACCCCGTTGAACAAAGTGCCCTTTAAGAGAAATTTTGACGTCGTTATTTAGCGCAAATTGGCATTTGAATTTTGCCCTCTCGTCGCATATAATGGGGCACTGGCTCTCGATGATCGTTCATACTATATTGATAGCACAGACAACCGAACGTTCTTTTATAAAATAAAGGCTTGAATAAATTGCTACCTGAGGGAGAATGATGTGAAAGGGGAAATGGGAATAAAATGGTCATGTTTAATGGAAGAGAGAAAAACGTCAGTACAGGGCAGAGTAGACATTTGGTTGAAGCTGTTGGATACTGAATTCTCTAACTCCATAAATAGATTATGGTTAATTTACTTAAAATGGGAGATATTATTATTGTTTTAAAATCTGATTGTGACCACTTTAATTGCCACCAGCTTGATATGTTAGTTTTGTGATCAGAGTATTTAATATTGCATTTTAATAGCATCATGTAATTTTACTTGATCATTACCGAGTCGATTTTTTTTGAATATCAAATTATCGTTATTGTTTTCAAACATGTCTGTATCATTTAATTTCATTTTCTGGGGGTCTTGGTGTAAAAGTCGGTCGCGAAATCAATTAAGTAAGCTCTCTTTGGGGGCGAAACGAGATGTAGACAAACTGGTGAAGTAACACATCGAATGTGATGATTCGGGAGAGCACGTTCGTGCTGCAACCCATTCATGCAACGTGCAGAAAAGTGCAAAATCCGAATCAAAATAATAATGTCTTCGACTTTCCCCCGTGTCGAATTCCCGGACCTCGGTTCAACGTTCTTTGCGAGACTTGCTGTGGGACTTTCCATAATGATTTTATCTATCACCCATTCCCCTGCTTCGAAGACTGATAAATGAAGGAAGGCTCACTTGCAGAGAGAGGAGAGAGAGAGAGAGCGAAAGAGAGAGAGTACAGGTTGCAGGGGTGTTGACTCGTACATATTGGAAATGAAAATTGGAAGGAGTCATTGTTTACACCCCTCCCACCTTTCCCAGCCGAGAAAAAACAACAGCAGACTAACAAAATGCAATAGGGAGTACGAGACAAAACAAACCAAAAACATCCCATCTCTCAGTTCCTGTTTATTTCAACTAAAACTTAAGTGCACAGATTTGTTTCAAGGTACTAAAAGCAAGGAGGTCTAAAACCAATCTTATCTCATGGTGGGGAGGGATGGGGGGGGGGGGGGTAGGGGAGGAAGGAGGAAAGTAATTATGTTTAAAAATGTATATTTATAACCGTAGCTATACACGTATTATTAAATAAATAGAGTCATCATCCTTGTATGTATCATCATCATCATCATCATCATCATCATCACCATCCTCTTCAAAAATGTAGATGTCTGTGTAAATCATAACCGTGTTAGCATGGCCCGGTTACCGAAACGAAATGCTAGGAAACCGGCTGAACAACAGCAGAGGGGGACGGTGATGGTGTGTGCACCAGGTCCTATTTTCTCTTTACATCTACTCCAATCTTCTGAATATCCCCCTTACATTATTTTTCTTATGATATGACTGCCTCGGTGATGGGCCATAGCCATTGCCCTCAAAATGGCCCTATATATTTCTGAACAGAATTATGAAATGTATGATGTGGATACACTGCCTTAATGGACTTTGCATTCCACTACCTGCCCTGCTTTGATTACGAGGATTAAGATGATGGGTTGCTGAAGCACTCTGGATAAGAAGCTAAGAGTTTTTCGTAAATCTAACGGTGGTGGAACCGACTGAGGGCCTTTTTTGTTATGCCTTTTCTAATCCCCAGTATTTTTTTCCAGAGTGGTCCCGTACCCATTAAAAAGAAGACCTAGGAAGATAACAGAATTGCATTAACGACAATATTTCCCCAGAAGGTTTAGGTAATGGTTCTGGTTCCAAAATTCAATTAATCGCAGTTTCCATGGTTATAACGTAAAACTAGGAATGTCCTGATTTACGAAAGTTTCATGCCGTCAAAATATTGAAATAAAAATACTAGAGTTTTTCAATCTTCGAATGCTTGTGGTTATATTAAAAGGCTATTTCCGAAATGCATCCAAATGTAATGCACTTGTCTTTGTGAAGTGCCTTGATGCAAAATATTTCATTCATCTGTCACGAATATTTTTTTTTTTAATTGTCAGGACCCCTTCCCTTTCTCTCTCCCTCCTTTCAAGTCACTCCATTTCGTATTTATTGTCCTAGATAAACTGAGGTCGGCAAGCAAATCAAGCTAGATTCATGCTTCCGCTGTAGCCCTCATGTATCTATTTAATTAGACATCTTGGCTTGTAACTGAACCATGAAAATGGAACCTTAATCAGGATACAGCTTAAAGGCAGGTAATTTTACTGACACTACTTAGATTTAGATTTACGTATATCGTATGTGTCGACAGCAAAGTCCCGCAATGCATCACCAACTGATGACGTGCGCGTGGTCATGCTTGGGGTCAGTTAAACGGAAATCGCTCT
Source organism: Strongylocentrotus droebachiensis (assembly GCA_035222895.1). Taxonomy (NCBI): domain Eukaryota; kingdom Metazoa; phylum Echinodermata; class Echinoidea; order Camarodonta; family Strongylocentrotidae; genus Strongylocentrotus; species Strongylocentrotus droebachiensis. The sequence goes on along the minus strand of JAVYIG010015530.1, from coordinate 2,033 downwards.
ATTTAGGCCTTCACCGAACGATACATTACAACACTGGTAACGATGTCGGAAATAAAACCTGCCTTTAAGAAATCTCAACTATAATACAAGCTGTAGATTTGTGTTTGTAAACTTACTTAAAACTACTGAGTAAAGTAATTGTTCGTCATTTATCATTCATGAAATGTCAAGGCAAAGGAAAAGGAAGTAAAACCTAATAATGAATTATATTCTGTATTCATTTAGTATTCACTTTCTTCACTCCGTATTCCTTGACCTATGGTTACCGTGAGGGCGTATGGCAATCCGTATTACGAATGTTTTCGTCATTCTATAGGTCCCTGTTTCTCTCCTAGGTATGGAGTGGCAAATGCAGATTAATGTCTTGTCAAAGGACATTAGTGCCGTGTCGGGGATCAAACTCACAACCGTTGCATTTCCAGTCAAGTGCTCAAACCTCTCGATTACGACACCTCTACAATGTGTTCATGCTTAACAACAAAGTCATTTTTTCTCAATTTTCCTTTCCTCTGTTCCAGCTTGCGGATTCGGGCGGCATCTGTGGTCCCTGGGTTCCGCCGTCCGGGGACATCTTCACGCACACAGAGTCCAATGTGGACAGTTTAACCACACCGACTGGACAACCCCTCTGGCCCTGGTTCCCGATGGTGTTACTTCGATCATCGCCCATATCAGAATTGGAAAACTGGCAGGCGGCGCTTGCACCATATTGTAACGGTTCGGCCTAGGAGCGGTAAGTCCATCCCGATAAATTAAAGTCTTAGGATAATTATGGTTAACTGAGCCGCTGGGCATTGTTTCACCAAACGAAACTGATTTTGATACAAACGTTTCAGTGGAATATAGGCAAACTTATGACGGTTACATGAGACGCTTCCATGAGACGGTGCCCTGATGAATGTCCCTGTGACAACCACAACCGACGAAACCTAGCACCAGGATTCATACTTCTCAAGAAAACCAACAAAATGGTTTTACCTGCTTGTTATACTATACTTTCCCCAACAGGGGAAGTTCTCCTGGAATGGATAGTCGTGGATATTTATTCGTGGATAGTAACTGTTGTCCAAGGTTTTATAGCTGCCCTGGGAATCATCATGCTAATAAATCTCCTGCCATAAAGCGCCATTGCATCATGGTAATTCTCAAACTTAAGAAAACAGAGGAAAGAGAAGAGAGATACAGGTAGATAGGGGATGTATGCAAAAAAAGACAGATTTAGAAAATGACCAGAAGGGAGAAATGTGTATGATTGTGCAAAAATACGGGTAAAATCTTTGTTGCGCTATCCCAGTTTAATTCAAAGAGTCTTTGTAGTGTCACTTGAATTTCAAGCGAAAGTATAATAGTTAAAATCCCCGCCTGACAATAATGTTCTTTGTATGACATCAGCCTACATTTGTACTCCGAGACCCATCCAGGTGTATTTTAAAATGTATACTGGTAAGCTTGAGCACTCAATATTTGGCAAAATGGTCTATTTTTATATTTTTATAATTCTTAGTTTGAAGCAGCGAAGCAGACATCCTTAAATCGAAATGAGCAATTCTTTGTCGCTCTTAGTCTCTAAACCCGATGCTTATATATATCTCCATTACAATTTTCATCTCTTTACGCTTCACTTCTCATCTATTTTCCAATTCCTGTCATATATTTCGCGTAAAAAAGTACAAAGACTCAATGTTAAAGAATGAATTCACAACTAGAGAAATCAGTTTGTCATTAAGCAGTTGTATCAAACTTTAAGCTAAGTGTACTCCGAACTGTCTGTAAAAGCACTTTTGGCATTTTCTGTAAAAGTTCACCACATGAATGCAGACAGCTTTATGTAATGGCTTTATTCGTGAGAGCATTTCACACAATAATGTCTTTCATCGGCATGTATGTTTTGCACATTGCATGTGGGTTGTGATCCAGAATCGAATTGACAGTAGGGATAAAAACCTCGGTTTCTTCTCCTCCCACAGGAGAAATCATCGAGGAAATGTAATTTTCATCTGTGTGGGTTTGAGGGAGAAGGGGTTCCTTAACCC
>JAVYIG010015529.1:0-35507 GCA_035222895.1 Strongylocentrotus droebachiensis | reverse complement strand
GAAGGGGGGGGGGTTCGCGCGAACCCCCCGAACCCCTAGTTTGTACGGGGGTGCTAACTGATGACTGTTGTTTAGTCATTGCAGAACAATTTGGATAGGCTTTTCAATCATTCCCCACCCAACAAAAGTGACGAATAGTATCACCTCCCTGGACAATACCAGGAAAGTCTCCCCTCCCTGGTAATAGTGTATCAACCATAGAGAGATCTCTATGGTATCAACATACATGCAGTTAATTTGCGCCTGCGCCAAGAGAAAGATTGGCCAATCAGGAAAAAGGAGGCAAATCCAAAATGGCCGGGTGTGGTGAACAGGTTGCTCGCGGTGGGGGTAAGTCGAAGACTTAATCAAAACAGAGAATACTAAATATTTTGCGTTGCTCATTTAATTGTGTGTATTTGGTAGAATAATTAGGAAACCAGAAACTGAAATATATAAGTGAATAAATCGCCCTTTATGTGCGATGTAACAAGCTCGCATGTTTGCAATTGCACGTTACTCGTTAGTGTAAACAGCATTGCCATTGCCAATGCCATTGCCTTGGTTCTTCTGCATGCAGAACTGAACTGCAACTGGCGCTGGCCTGCCTGAGTTATCGCCTAGATCTATTGCCTATCGGGTCAAACTCAAAAGTCAAAGTCAAATTTTAATTTCAAGACAATATGGTGATATTCTGATATGCACAGCAAATTACAACTAATTAAACCAGGCCGGGCGTGCATTGTGTGTTTGTACACGGTACGGTTGAGTTGGGTAACTCTGACTTTAGGGCGCTGCGAACTCAGCCTTGCTGCAAATCATGCAAATGAGATTGAGAGGCCGAGTTAGCCCGGTAATGTTGAATCGATCACGGTTCACCTCACTCAGCATATGACCAAGGTACCAATGCCTTAAATTGTTGGCTTTAATACACTAACAGAAATATTGAGAGCCATGATGGCATGCCCCATGTTTGTTAACAAAAAAACAAATCAAATGAAATGTGAAGGTCACCTGCAGCTGCACCTAATCTATTCCAGCAAACGACATGAACGATGAACCGTCACTAACTTTGAGTGAACTTTTGCACCGGGCATGCTTCATTCCGTCATGCCGAATTTATGTGTACTGGTGTAGAGTCTGGAGTGGGAATTACCCGGTACGTCAATTAGGAAACTGTTGCCTTTTGGATGTTGCGATTGCATGTGAATGGATGATGGGATTGAATTTGAAGCACGCCATGTGGCGTTAAGAAGTACACCAGTGACTAGGGCTCAACAAACCTTGCAAAGTTTTTAGCTCAGAGTTAAGAGTTTGTTGGAGGTCAATTCTTTTTAACTTAGTCACGAAACACACTTTGTATGTCGGAAAATAAGTTTGCTTATGCCTTTTGTTATAGACACTTTCTGGGCCTTTCCATCAGTGTTCATTATGATGAACATAATTTACGCAGGCATCAAAAACAATTTGAGATTAATTATGCATTTTTTACATTTGTCAGTCATCTATTCAATGTATATCATGATAGAACTAGAACCAAGTCCAAGATAAATCTTAAAGGGACTTTGTAACATTGTTCAGAAGAAAGAAAATGGTGCTAAGGTACTAGAGATTTTAATGCTAAATGTACATTTAAAGATGATCCAACAGTTTGAGTGAAAACTAGTGCTGTAAGTCATATGCTATGTTCGTGTTATGTTCGGTTCGGCAGAGTTCAGCAATTTTTCACCCGCAGTTGGATCGGTTCGGGGTTTGGTAATATAATTAATAGCAAGCAGCGTTATAGCCAATGCGGTCGGCACTGGGCGGGCTGGCCGGCCGGGCCCGACCAGCACGGAGGACTTCTGCCCACTCCTGATGAAAAACAGTGCTTCCGACCAGCACAAATTTCACATTAAAAATTATAGTAAGGATACAATTTGGGAAAAAGTGATCTGAAATCTGATCGATTCCTTAATTCTCCCAACTATATTACAATTTAATTATATTTTAGATGAATTTAAATCTTCACAGCAATGAATTGGCTCTATTAGATACTATTCCAGACATTTAAATGTTGAAATGTTTTTAAAAGCCTGTTTTATGTCTTATTTTCAAGAAAAATGGTTGGGGAAAATTCAAAAATGTTTGGGAGAATTTGCTGTTAATCAGCTGTTAGAGGGTGTTGCACAGTGACGCCTTCATAGAAAACCATCAATATCTTTGTGGCTTGAGAATTTTCTCAGGATTTTTGCCTGTTAGAGGGTATCAAGTACAGTAGAAGGAATATAATAAGTAACATTTCATACAAATATTACACTTTTTTTATTACACTTCCACCTCCAGTCAAAACTCTTCTTCGGAGTATTTAGGAGGAAAATAAATCCAAGATCCAAGAAGATCAACCTTCAACGATGTTACAGAGTCACTTTAAATGAAATAAATGATCATGTATATTATATCAAATGTATACTAAAACAGGGCCCTATGAATGTCAATTATATTTTGTTCATATGTTGAAGCAAGATTGTTCATGTAAATATAAACAATTATCCTATATGGACACAATAAAGCAATGAAATGAAAGAAATAAACCAGTCCAGTCTATCTACTGTATCTATCTGAGTATCTTCTCCCGGCTCGGAGGTTGATTGCAACATCTCTCCATTTCACTCTATCTTCTGCCATTCTGGTGCACTCTTGCAGTTTTAGTCCACTCCAGTTTTTGACATACTCTTCCCAGTTGATTTGGGGTCTCCCTCTAGGTCTACTTCCTTCCACTCTTCCTTCCAATACATCCTTTAAGAGGCTTTGGTGCCTTTGAACATGACCAAGGTATTTGATTTTTCTCTCCTTAACTAATCCTACTAGTGCAATTTGTTTACGCCCTGCCATGTGCAATATCTCTTTGTTGGTTTTCATTCGTTTCCAGGATATTTTCATCATTCTTCTGTAGATTCACATTTCAAAAGATGTTATTCTATTTTCCATGGCCTTGTTTTATTGTCCATGTTTCTGCTCGAAACAATAGGACAGACCATACATAACAGTTTACTAGTCTCAACCTAAGCGCAAATTTCACCTTTCTATTTGTGAATAATCCTTTCATTGCAAGAAATGTATTCCGAGCAATTTCTATTCTTCTTTTTATTTCTGCTTCGCATCTGGCATCATCTGTGATATTTTGTCCTAAGTAGATGTAACCACTCTGAATTAGAGTTTGACCTAGGTCGAGAGGACACTAAGACCCGGTTCTCACTCACTTTGAAAGTGGTCTTAGTTAGACCGCTCCAGAGGAACGGGTCTTGAGGAACGGTTTGCGAGCGTTCACACTCCGAGCAGTTTTTTATGGCTCAAACTGCTCCACGAGTCAAAGTGGTCTTGTTGCTATGGCAGCTCAGGTCAGCAGTTCAATTTTTTCGCGTGCGGAATACAAACCGTATGTACCGTACTACATGTTTCGCACGGAACGTCACTAGCTCACTTCCGCTCAAAGTACGCTTCCGTTCACATTGCACCTTAGAGCGGTCCAAACCGCTCTTAATAAGACCCGTTCCTCAAGACCACCTCCCGAGGTGGTCTTCTGGAGCGGTCCAGAAGTCCACTTCCTGGACCACTTTGACCGTTCTCACTCGCCTAAGAACTGCTCCTGAGAAACGGGTCTTAGTTAGACCGCTCCAACGAAGTGAATGAGAACGGGGTCTAAGCTGTTGAAAACAAAGTGCTTACGGTAGCTTATGGCCCCCATATCATACATCATGCACTGATTGTATACCAGCCATGGCAATGTAGAGTCTGACTACATGTATCAATTACTAACAGAAACATCCATATTGGGGGCTGTGTCAATTTGTCAACATGGAATGGCCGTGCTGCAAAGTTTCCCAAAAGTTAATAATGACATAATCTAGAAAAGATGTATCATACTTACATTTACAGTGCCTCATGTGCATGCTGAATTACTGAAAGAAATATATTCAAGACTTGCACTATAGACTTCCAGTCTAACTTGACAGTTCTGTTATTTAAGTTGATAGAGCACAGAGAGAGAGAGAGAGAGAGAGAGAAACCCTCTGAATGTTAATCCTAAACTTCATTGGGTGGGGGGGGGGGGGATGGGATACTCAGAGCTGCCAACTAGTAAGTAACGACCATTACGGCAGTACGGAATGTTGTCTAAAAATTACGGTTTTTTTTTTTTTTTTTTTTTTTTTTTTTTTGCGCATAGGGATCTATCGTAGCAAGTGCTGTACAGTATGGTGGCCATCCAGCACTCGCTGCATGAGAAAGATGGAAAATTATCAAGTATTCTCTTAAAAGAAGCCAATTTTTCATTGAAAACTTATGTGTTGTGATGAACTGAAAATCAATATTTAGCAACTTTGTGGGAGTAAAACCACAACAAATTTCAGATAATCATGCGCGCATGCATCCGCTTGCCATTCTTTTAAGATTCATGGCGCCGCATAGGAAATTACTGATATATTCGCCAAATTACTGATTTTGAGCCTTATGGTTACTGATTTTCTGTTCTGGAGGTTGGCAGCTCTGGATACTGATACACAAGTACGCTTTCATGTATGTTTGCGTTAGCCTGGCCCTAGTCTAGTGCAATAAATATGGAATATATGGATGGCATGAAATTGACCAAAGGTTAAAAGGTTCTGTTCAGCCTGACAAACAGCCTGGTCCAACGATCATGGACTGTCTACACTCTAGGAGTCTCATGATCATGATTGAAGGTGACAAGTGCAAAATGGATAAAAGAAATGGCTGGTTGCTCATATATAGTTGACTCTCCACATGTCACCTTTCCTCAGGAAAAAAAGTACTTTAAAAAAAAAATTCTTGGTCTTTACCACCATGGGAGATACGCCCACATTCTCTTGTCTTACAAATTTGTACAGAAAGTCACAAACTGCCAAGCTGTGCGTGGCTTTAGGCTGCTTGTATTTCACTGTATTTGATGATAACTGGCTATTCATTCTCTCTCTCTCTTTTCAGAAAAATCTGGCTCCTCTGGAGATGAATTTGATGTGGAGGAGATTGTTGATTACCAAAAAGACGGAAATGTAAGTTGTTAATTGTGGGTCAAGCAGACTTACAGATGTATTCATGTGTAAAAGTTGATCTGAATCAATCGCAAGTTGTACAGGCCTGATAAAAACCTGATTTAAATCGGTTTCCCAATTTTTTGTTGTTGATTTTCTTGATTTTTCCCCGATTTCTTTTCTTCTTCCCGATTAAAAAAAATAAATATATATATATATATATTTTTTTTTTCTTTCTTTCCTATTTTATCCAGAATTTCCTGTTTTTCCTCTAATTTTCTCTATTCTTCCCTATTTTGACCTATTTTTGTCCCAATTTTTCCCAATTTTCTTACTTGAAAGGGGGGAATGTTGTTAGATGCCATTTTTTCCCCGCGAATCATGCACCAAGCTTTAGTTGGAAAGACTTTATATATCATTAACAAAACTTTATACTTTTCAATGAGGAAAAATAATAGCTGAGAAGATAATTGGTGAAAAATCTAGTGCAGGGGAACAATTCTAACTAATTCATTAAAAAATACTAAAACATAGCAGTTAACAAATCTATTTCATTTATGAGAAACCTTTACCCCAGAAGAGCACCAACTTATGTATACAATTTGCATTGTGGCAATTGTAGTACACAGGATAATAGAAGGAGAATGAATTCACCTCACACACCTGGGAAGGAAGCATCCATAAATTTGAATACATTTACTTGATAACCGAATTCACAAAGAACGTCTCGTTATCAAGAAAATGGCGATGCCCATGTCGTGCTGAGAAACTGTACATTATCCTTGCTTTATGCCTCTCTCATACACTTTAGTGGGGAATCTTGTAGATTAATGAGCAAGAATATAATAAATCTCTCAGAATAAGTAAAGTTATTTTTTGGGGTGAGGTTTTCTTTAAGGATGAATCATAAACTTTATGCTTATATAAATACATGTCAAGTACAGTATTAGATATGCATTTCTAATTTGTTTTCTTTCAGAATATAGAATGGTACCTGGTGAAATGGGTGGGATATCCTGCTACTGACAACACGTGGGAGCCCAAGAAGAACCTTGGCAATAGCAGAAAACTCCTCAAGAGGTTTCATAAGACTTATCATAAAGCATGCATAACTCGCACTGAAATACTCAAGCAGAAGAGACAACTTGAGAAGAGTTTGAAACAGGCAAGTATTTTCTTAAAAGACAAACAGGAGGGAAAAGGGTTCTGGTGTTTAATGATATATTGAAAGCGTAAAGGTAAATGAGTAGTTATTGAGATCTGGAAATGATAGAATATTTAATGTATATCATATTTAATTATGATAGATTCAAACAAAATTTGCGCCGACTATTTGTACAGGTACAAGTGATTGATATTTAACTGTCAGTGCCAAATTTATTTAATCAATGTTTCATTCTAGCGTCACATAATTACAAGATTTCACAATAAATTGACATACATGTGTGTGCCATAATTGTTAGAATAATGTAATAATGAGTGTAATTATGGTAAATATATGCTGACTAATTATGTTTCATAGATAATTACAAAAGTGAGGCATTTAATGTAATATACATTGGAGAAAAAGTTAATATTTGGAAACATGAAAGTGGAGGACTCTTGGGCTGTGTATTTTGATAATGAATCTTTCATATACAGTAGGTCATATCTTGGAATTCAGCCATGCCCATTTCATTAGTCAAAACCTCATTATTTATTGTTCTCATGATTTTCCTAGAAAAGTGTGATGGAGTGTTACCAAACTTCATGTATATGTTTCACTGTTCACTCTCAAGTATTTTTCCCACCGTGTCTGGTATTTCTCACTTGACCGTTTGACCATTATAGCTTGCTCAGAAGAAGAGGTCCAACAAGTGGAAAGAATCCGAGTCCAAGGCGCTGACCGATGTCCTCAAATCCCTGGTCAAGAAAGAGCTCAAATCCTGGGAGCAAGAGCTCAACTCCAAATGTCAGAATGAAGCTCCTATCACTATCGTCAACAACGTGGACCTGGAGGGACCTCCCCAGGACTTTGTCTACATCGGCGACTACATAGCAGGCACGGGCGTCGACATCCCAACCGACCCCCCGGTCGGCTGTGAGTGCGAGAACTGCTCCTCCGAAGCCGAGAGCAGGTGCTGTCCCCAGAATGGCGGGGTCAAATTTGCCTACAACAAACATAAACTCGTAAAAGCTAAACCAGGAACACCAATCTATGAGTGCAATAAGAGGTGTAAGTGTGGAGAGCAGTGTCCGAACAGGGTGGTCCAATTGGGCAGGAAACACAAGCTGGTCATCTTCAGAACGGAAAATGGCAGAGGCTGGGGAGTGAGGACGCTTGTCGATATCAAGAAGAACTCCTTCGTCATGGAATATGTAGGAGAGGTATTGCTGTTTTCTCTGCTGTCTTTTTTTTTTTTTTTTTTAAGCATGGAAAAAGTTAAATATATTATCTATAGATTTTGTCAACAAATGATTTTAGTTTAGGGGCTTTGTTCTTTTTTTTCTCTTTTTTTCTTCAGAAGAGAACTTTAATCTTAGACGGGCATCTCCCAATGAAATAAATGCTCATGTTTTGGGGGTCATTGTGAAGTTTATAAGGTTATATGCCCTTAGTTGGACCGTGGATCTTTAACGTGTTTGGACCCATGTTAGTTTCAAACCTTGATAATTGCATCTCTTTGTGGTAATGGTAGAGACAAGAGAGACAGACTTTATTTAAGAAAAGAGAAAAATCATGCTTGTTAATCCAATTTCTATCTTGATTCAGGTCATTACGAGTGAAGAGGCGGAGCGAAGAGGGAAGATCTACGATGCCAACGGAAGGACATATCTCTTTGATCTGGACTACAACGATGACGATTGCCCCTTCACTGTTGATGCCGGTCACTATGGCAACATATCTCATTTTGTCAACCATTCTGTAAGTTGTCAAACAAGATCCTTGGGGTGGTTTCTATCATTAGGAGTTAGGTTTATGACACACCCATTCAGGATATGCATAGCACGAGTATAGAATAAAATTTCCTCTTTCCAAAGAAATTAAATCCTTTTTTTATGAGATTCATTTTCTTTATTGAAAAAATATATTTTGTTATATATTTAAGTAATATTGACTGCCTTCAGGGCAATACAACATATATGGCACGAACCAAAGGTGAGGGTGATATATATGACAAGTCGTATTGCCCTGAATTAGGCAGTCAATTTTACTATTATTAACCACATCAGACATCTAGAGCAAACAAGAAACTTTTAATATCTCGTAAGTAAATACAGAAGACTGCACAGGGTTTCCTAGCATGAAATGTTTCAAAAACATTGTCACACCAGCACTGTGCATCCAGTGCTTGACATAAATGTTAATACACTGCAAACAGTGCGCAGGTTCTCATATGCGTAATAGATGCGCAATGAACAATACAAAATACCCGGATGTTGGCTCCACATTATTGCCCGCTAACTCAAAACGCATTTTGCCATTGACTTTTCTGATTGGGCAATAATATTTGTTCATTGGTTAAATTACACACAAAATCCCATTGACTTTGCTGAGCGGTCAATAATAATTTTTTTGCCCTTAGTTTTGTTGGCTTATCAATTAAACTTTGAGGGCAATAACATTTAAAAATTGCCCTGCTAAGATGTCTGATACGGTTAATAATACTACATATCAAGATATCAGCAGTTTATATGTTATCATGGGTTTAATCACTAACCATAATAATGCATTATACATTTACAGAGTAAAAAGCCTATTGTGTAATAGTCCATAAGTCAAGAGCTCACACATAACTTTGACGACCAGTGATTTTAAGACGCAACGATTTACAGACTTTTATTTGGCTAGGGGTAGAATAGTGACCCATTACTTTCATACAATCATTTTGAAGGGTAACATGTTTTTGGTGTATTTCATAGAAGCAAAGAATCTTTCCGTTCAAGTCCAGTTTGCAATGTACTAATGATTACACATTGCCCCATATGTCACTCTAGCTGAACTATGAACTAATACTTTTCAAATAAGTGAGGAAAAAAAATACACACTAAATTTGAAAGAATTCAGTTTGGCGAGAAGCTGTGAAGGGAAAATGTGCTGTTAAGTGCTGTTTCCACTGACATGATGAAGCTTGGTCTTGATAGATGACATTAGATGCTGCATATAAGTATCGGCTTGCATGGTGATGTAGATATACAGTAGGCTCACAGTTGCACCGTGTGAGAGAGGGAAGAGGATTGGGGAGTCCTGAAGAGGTCTGTTGGTAATCTTTTTTTCTTGAGTGTTTGTGTGTGTGTGTCAGATGTCGGATAGTCAACCTGTTCAAAACGTCGAGCCCCTCCTACTACCAATCCTCTCCAACCGGCGCTATCAAAGAAAGATTACCAACAGTCCTTTTAAGGACTCGCCAATCCTCCCCCTCTCTCACATGGTGCAACCGTAAGCCTACCGTATAACAATGACATTGTTCTTTGTTCCCTGAGCTATTTCAGATATTTCCATTTATTTAATCATTCATGACTGCATGCACACAACTATAATGATAATTGAATGATAACTCCTTTCCTTACTCTTGTCTTAACAGTGCGAGCCTAATCTAGTGGTGTATGGTGTGTGGGTGAATTGCCTTGATCCCAGACTACCCCGCATCGCTCTCTTTGCCTGTAGTGACATCAAGGCTGGCGAAGAACTCACCTTTGATTATCAGATGACGGGTAAGATCACTGTCAAATCAAATTTGTGCTAGGCTTTATGCCTCAGTCACACCTTTGCGTATTTGGCTTGTGTATTTCACAATCTGATGTAATTAAAGTTGTTGAATTATATTTAATTATGTTAAATTATTTTTGTTCTCTTAAGTTTAATGTACTTACCTTGTTAGGCGCCTTGAGCATCTCTCAGGGTGGATATGTGCGCATTATAAATGTTGTTGTTATTATTATTATTGCTGGGTATTTATGACAAGCCGTTTTAATATTTATTTATATTTCTTCATATCAAGATTGAATCAAGAAATCAAATTCTTGATATCAAGAATTAGCATTGCTTTACAACAGAAAATGATTTCTTGATATCAAGAAATAGGAATAACTGTTAAAACGTCTTGCCATAAATACACAGATTACATAAGCCAAATACGCAAAGGTGTTACTGAGGCATTAGCTCATGCTGAATCCTTCAGATAATTTCCAAGATCTCCTGTATGAACTGGGCAGTATAAATAAGCCAGTTTGTAATTACAATTTGCATATGTGCAGATGTAGGTCATTTGTATCGAGTACAAATGATCTGGCAATGCATAGTGCACAAACCATGTCGGACACGCCAGTATAAATCTATTTGTTAAACAGGGAGAGTATCCATTATGGGTACAGCATATTTTGCATACATGTATTTGCAAAATTGTTGTTATTTATACAGTACCATCTACTTGCAGTATCAAATGTTGTATAATTCTAGTTGTTAAAGATGAAGTTGAGTTCTGGTCATGCAATTGCATTATGAAAGAAACTGTGTTGAATTGGATCAAAAAATGTTGATCATGTAGCACATAAGTATTGGTGTGTACTGCAAGGTTCTGGAGTCATCAAAATGATAAGAAATTTGGCCCTGTCTTGGTAAAGTAACAGGCACTGTACACAGAAAGATGTATATGGGACTACACAAATATGTGGCATAAAAATTGGGCCTCATTTTTTAAGCTGTTACTTGTCATATTTAGAATATGAAGGAATTTGAAGAGCCATGCTTTTCAGGGAATATTTTTCTATTTTTCCACACTTGCATGATAACAATGATAACAATCATAACACTCACAAAGTATTTTTCACCTCTCCAAGAACTCAACCTTCTCTTTAACCCTATTTAGCCCGGGCTATTTTGAAACTGCATAGCCGGGGGGGGGGGGGGGCTTCTAAGGGCCCCCCCTATGATCTCGACCGTGAAACGCCCGATCGCCGCGAAAATTTGCATACATGTCAAGTGAAGTGTATAAAATACTATGGTAATTTCATTTTTTGAAAAATTCACTCATTTGCATATTTATGGTAATTTATGCAAATAAGGTCATAAAATTCACATTTTTGCCCATAAATCAGACATTATTCATATTTAAGCATTCTTTCTCACTACATATATTTGTTAGACCATTTGGAATAATAATACAACACAAAAAATTGAAAAACCAGGGTTATTCCTTATGGTATCTATTGTTTTGATAATTTCTTATGTATTTCTTTGTTTTTTTAACTTATGTATTTTATTGTTTTTGTTGTTTTATTTCATATCCAACTATAATTCAACTATTTTGACCCCAAAATAAACACCTAAACTATAAACAAGACCAAATAACCAATGTTTTATCTCTTTATTTGAAAAATGAGATTTCCATATGTTTTGTACACAAATCACAAAAATGAGCGATTTTCGGGCGGACATGCGAAAACAAAAGGTCACGTGACTTTGTAATGGTAGGTCCGATTTTCGAAAAATTTCTTTCAAAAGATGCGCAAGACATGAAAGAAAAAAGTCACAAAATTTCAGTGCAAGATTTTCCTGCGCTAAAAAATTATCGCAAAAAATGTCGAGGGGGGGGGGGCTTCTAAAGCACCCCCCCCCCTCCCCCCGGGCTAAATAGGGTTAAACAGGTAGTGTGCCCATCGAAAGAGATTTACATATGTTCAACATGATCAACAAATTGGTGTTTATTAAACCTATTAGTTATTAAAAAACTGGCTTTTTCAGTATTGGGCACGTTATAAATATTTGATCTTTTATTATTATCATTACGATAAACCTTAAAAAGGATGGGTTATTTTGATGCTCTCTCAGCAGGAAGGGGCTTGATTTAATGACAAATTCTGAAAGTTGGCACATAAAATAAGCTGATGAGATTTCATACCCACAGTGTATATCTCAATGGTTTTTGAATTGTGGCTAATTGATTACTTAAACATGTTCATATAGTGATGATTTTGCATTGTGTACAAATGGCTGGATGCAGTGCTGCAATTCTTCACACTATGCGATACCTGTATGTTGATATTGTATAAAGTTGGAATGAAAAGATGTCTAGACTCTAGGCTGCTGCCATAAAGTCATGAAAGTTTCTGGTGCAAAAAATAATAATCTTCAAATGTAATGTTTCATGTTTCCACTTTCCAAAGGGGGGGGGGGGGGGGGTGATTGTACTGTAAATATCCAAATTATCAAATAAAGAAATTACATGCACAGCCCTTTGAAAGAAGGAAAAAATGCTAGCATGAGTTTCAATCGGCAAAGATAATATTTTGTAGTCCCAGTAGCCAGATGTCCCCTTACTCTGTACATATTTTTTGTTTTCTTTCAAATTTACATTACAGATCTTTTTAGAATTCTACCTTTGTTGCTCCCCGACCTCTAGGCCGACTTACCAATTATAAGAGACTTTGAAATTGAGCATTGCTCAGATTTGCTCTGCCTAATGACACTGATACAAAAGCAGCATATTGATCATATTGATAATCCTCCTTCATTTCTTTTTGTCTCTGTTCTAGGTTCAGTGAACGAGGAAGGTGCCAATGAGTTAGCTCAAGTCGAGTGCAGATGTGGGTCAGAAAACTGCAGGGGCTTTCTATTTGAATAACACAAGCTCATAGCATAGGTATATTGTTGTAGTCGGTTTTCGTGTGATATGTACAGGTGCTTTAATGAGGGTTATTTACCGTGGATGGTTCTCAAATGCATGAAGCCGTCCTGCTTTGCTGTACATTTCTTATTGTCAAAATTATCAATATTCAGACTTGAATGTATATATAAATGTGCCTTCAAAGCAGAGTGGTTTATTGAAAACATTCCTCATTTTGTGTGGTTCTAGACATACCAAATACCATATCCATTACTTTACCCCACTTTTTGGAGTAATACCACCATTTATTATTTCAAATTTCATTAGTTAAATAAAATTAAACCAATATGCCTTCGAAAGAGATTGCTCTTTACATTTAGCTGTGTCTAGTTAAGATGGGACTATGCGGGCAATGTAAATTTTGATAAAAAATAATTACAAGTTTCAAACATTGAGAGAAAAAGAAATTGATATTACAGGCTGTATGTTATTATGCATGTTGCTTTTACCAAAGAGACATTCCCTGTCTCATGGAGAAAACCAATACACCTCTGTGCCTTGAAGATAATCATTATTTCATTAAACATTTATTTGTATGCTGCTTTGTGAGCATTTACAGCCTGTAACTAATCAAGGTTAAGAATTTTCTGCAAAAATTAACAAAGAAGGGAAAGTGATTATTTTCTATGACTATTACATTTTGCTATGGAGCATCATGTGTAAATAATTTGTTTTGTATTTAACCATATGTTGCCACATTTTTGTATTTTGATCTTTTTTTACTGTTGGAATAGACACACATCCAAAGATGTGTCCAGCAAAAGGTTTGTGTTATAATATGAGAAATACCCTATGTTACCCAAAATCTCTTTTTTCACCATTTGAATATCAAATCTAATATCTATTTTTTTGTATACTACGGGTAAGTCAATTTTATTCACAATTATTTGATTTAAATCAATAAATGAAATGAAAGTGCCTGATCAATTCTTACTTTGTAAGTTTGTAGACATTTCCTTTTACAGAGTAGAATTTGCCCCAAACACCTATGTGTAGAGTAGTTTCTCCAAATCTAAAAAAAAGTTGATATTGATTGAGTACTGTTAATGATTTCCAATCTTGTTGATGCATTTGATGAGAGATTTTATTCATTTGATAGCAGAATTCTGCCATGTCTTCAGTTTAAATTCATGTATTTTAGTAATGTACTATACGTGTATAATATGTGTGTTGACAGTTTGTTAAAAACCATCGTTGTTATATCAGAGAAAATAGAAAGTTAACTCTTTTTGCACTTGGGCCTCCACAACCAGGTGAAGCCAAATTTTGTCCAGATAAAGGTTGAGTAATATTGATCTTTAAATTACTTTTGTATATAGATAGGTATATATTGTATATTTTGTAGAATGAGGAACTTTATGACCCTGTGTTCCGACTGTCAAAATATATTGTACGGCTGTATGATTAAGTTTTTCGAGTCTGAAAGTTGTATAAAGAAATGTATAACAAAATGCATGTTTGAGCAACGTTTCGAACAAAAACTGGTTATAGAATCTAGTCTGTAAGCCCCTTTCACTTTATGATGACAAGGATTCGTCAGAACGTTTCTTTATGCAAGCTTCGTTTAAAATAGTCTGAGCATGCTATCTAAGACCATATTGTCAAAGTTTAGTAGTGGATAATGTTTTTTCTTCCTTTCTTGCATGGTCTGTGGCTTATTTAGAAAATAAGTTTTGGTGTGATTCATGCTGCACCAATCATTTCTCGTTCAGTTTATGGCACTGCCAATCCTAAATCGCAGCTGTATTTTTTCTTTAAAGATTGAAAAAAAGAAGGTTCTACTTTAAAATCAACCAAAATTCTCCCTTCTGAATTATTATTTAGTGATGAAAAGTAACATCAAAAGTATCAATAAAGGATAGCACACATCTGGGACCCGTTTCACAAGCCTTTTTCAATGACAAATGACAAAAATCAGTGACAAATCTGTTGATAACCAATCAAATAACCAATCAGAAGCAAGGTTTTAATAATAATAATAATAATATTTGCATTTATATAGCGCTCATTACAGTAAATGTATCACAGCGCTTTACATATCATATACATATATAAGAATATCAATAACAAAATAACTTATGAACTGATTACATTTCCTGATTACGCATAAAAAAAAAAAAAAAAAAAAAAAAAAAAAAGGTTTTCAGTAGCTTATACCATACACTGTCATTTGTCAATGATGACAAGTTTTGTGAAACGGGGCCCCAGCATACGAGAATCATCCATTTCCAGTACGGTATCATGTGGCACATTTTGTGTAATTGCATATGTGCCAACAAAACAATATTTAAAGGTGTAAACTTTACTGCAACTGAATTGGTCAAACCCTGTATTTGAAGCTCTTGCATACAGGGGCTATTGCACAGAGAGATACCATAAATCATTACCATTACTTGCGAAGTTGTCAGCTAAGATCCAACTTTTAGTGAGTCACTACTAAAACTTTGTTCCTGATTGGCTAACACTGTGAAAGAGAGTTGCCATCGATAAAAAATAAGCCAATCAGAATCCACTGTTTATTGGGTCATTAACTAAGCTAATCAAACCTCAAGCCCGATTGGCTAATGCTTAAATCTTGCAGCATCATTAACCAATCAGTGTCCACTTCATAACATGTTTGTTACAATGTTAACTTCATTGTTGAATGCTGGAGAGTTGAAGTGGTTCTAAAGTTATAGAATGTTGGACAAAACATTGTCCAAAGATCAAACAAAGCGATAATCGTTCCATAATGTGTAAAGATGATTTGGCTTTCTCTTGATTGTTTTGCAGGGCTTGTGAGTTGTGAGTTATATAAGCATTCATTATATATATATATATATATCTCTCTCTCTCTCTCTCTTTTTGTTGCTGTTGGTTACCTTACTATACATACTATATGCATGTACCACATGGGACTTGTTTTCATTTGATTACTTTTGAAACGTACCTGTATCCAAGAGGCGTGTGTAAGTCCAGTCTTTTTTTTAGGTCACATGGTACCACGCATGTTTCCCGACTTGATTAAAATGCTTGTTTCCTGTATTTGTATTCATATTTAAGTTGTATATTGTAGCTAATGTTGTACGATTGTGCAAAGCATTCCTTAAACTGAGGGGAGGGGACATAAAGCTTATGGAGAAAATTGCACCGAAAGAGTTTTTATATCCATAGTGCTGCTTGACATCATGTTATCTGTGACTGTCAACTGTCGGTTTGTACAAAATATACTAATGTTCAATGAAAATAATGTTCAGTATCACATACTTTAAATTCAAGCACCACAAATATTGTGTGTTTCTAACAATTCTCCATTGATGGTCTCATTTTGTATGGTATGCCTTGAGTTATGAAGAGTTTATCTCATGTAAATTATATTGTAATATATGGTATACAGTTTGCACATAAAGTTTTGGAGATGTTGCACAAGAACGCATTTGTGAAATTTGAGTAGATTTATTTCTCCTTTTTTTTTCTTTTTCAATTTCAGAGGTTATTGATGAATACAATTTTGTATGTACATTATTATTTTATGACTTGTGTATGTATGGTGGTGTGAGATATTTGAAATATACTTGTCTCTATTTGATTGCACCGTCTTGCTGTTAGTCTTTTTTCATATATTCTGTCATATCTGGAGGTTAATTATTTGATACTTTCGCTGTTGACCTTGAGCTTCATTTAAAGGTATAGACCAGTTCTGGCCATGCGATTGCATTGTGAAAGAAAAGTTGTGGAATAAATCAGAAAAGGTTGATCATCTAGCATATAAGTATTGATGTGTACTGTGCAAGTTCTGGAATTATCAAAATGATAAGAAATTTGGCCCAGTCTTGGTAAAGTTACAAGCACTGTACACAGAAAGATGTATATGGGACTACCCAATATCTATCCAGTCCGGATAGATATAATAATTTACCAAATATATCAATTAGTAGGCGGTTTCCCAGCAAAATTTGTATAATCGCGTATTAGTCAAAACATATTCTTTCACATAACTGGTAATAAGAGCTTCCATTTCATATTTTGAGGGGGGGGGGGGGCATTTCCAAAACTGGTCTTTACCTTTAATTAAAAAAAATATATATTAGTGTTGCTCACCAATTTATGTTCATGAGCCTTAAGCATCAATTGTATACGATACAATACCTCTTCTACATTATTATATACCAGTAATTTTATAGTTGCCATCATCAGCGATACGTGACTGGCCCTTGGTTACATTTTTTTTTCTGAAAGTTTTTTGTATCAAAGGCAATTTTTTGTTCTGAAAAGTTTGTTATTCTAAAGGTTTGTAATTCCACAAATGAAACGGGATTTGTACATGTGACAAAGAACTAGAGTTCATAATTCAGAAGGTACATTATTCTGAAAATGCTCTAGGACCCTAAATCAATGTATTACGATTTATGACTCCTCAGAATAATGAATCGCATTTCATTTTCGGAATTATGATCCTTCAGAATATCGAAGCTTTGAAATTACTGAACCTTCTGAACAATGCATCGCATGTTCAGAATGAAAATACCTACATGGACAGGTTTTTCATTTCAGAATTATGAACCTCCTAGTATGGGAAGTTTGTGTTTTGGATTTATGAACCTTCGCAATTATTAACCTTCAGAAAAAGAAGACCCCCCGCTATAGCCTCTTGCCCGAAAAAGTAATTTTCTGGTTTCAAAATTCGGCTAGTGAGCGAAGCGATCGAGCAAAAATTTGAGTATAATATGTATATTGTGAAAGTGTTATTTATCACCAAAATAAACGAGAATAGATTTCGAAAATTCATATTCGGGCAGCTCACTGCCCCCCCCCCCCCCCCCCCCAATACGCGCGAAGCGCAGAAGCTTTGATGTTTTATGAAATTATTAGAGGAGAGGATTCGTTGAACCATTCTCGACTCTAAATTTTTGTTTGAATTTAGTTCCTCCCCCCCCCCCTCTTGCGCAAAGCGCGGAAGCTTTGACGCTTCATTAAATTATTAGAGAAAGAAGACGATTTGTTGTACCATTCTCGACTCTTAATCCTTGTTTGAATTTTGTTTTCCCCATCCCGCGCAAAGCGTTGACGTTTCATTAAATTATTAGAGAAAAAAGATAATTCGTTGTTCCATTCTCGACTCTAAATCCTTGTTAGAATTCAACTTTCCCCCTCCCGCGCGAAGCGCGGAAGCTTTGACCGTTCATTACATTACTAGAGAAAGAAGATAATTCGTTCTTCCATTCTCGACTCTAAATCCTTATTTGAATTTATGTTTCCCTCTCCCGCGCGAAGCGCGGAAGCTTTGACCTTTCTTTACATTATTAGAGAAAGAATATGATTCGTTGCTCCATTCTCGACTCTAAATCCTTGTTAGAATTTAGTTTTTCTACGGCTCGCGCGTAGCGCGGAAGCTTTGACGTTCCTTTAAATTATTAGAGAAAGATAATGATTCGTTGTACCATTCGCGACTCTTAATCCTTGTTTGAATTCAGCTCCCCTCCCCCTCCCGCGCGGAGCGCGGAAACTTTGACCTTTCATAGTTTAATGAAATTATTAGAGAAAGAATTAGAAGATTCGTTGTTCCATTCTCGACTCTTAATCCTTCTCTGAATTCAGTCCCCCCCCCCCTCCCGCGCAAAGCGCAGAAGCTTATCGTTTTATTAATTATTAGAGAAAGAAGACGATTCGATGTTCCATTCTCGACTTTTAATCCTTGTTTGAATTCAGTTTCCCCCCTCCCGCGCGTAACGCGGAAGCTTTGACGTTTCATTAAATCATTAGAGAAAGAAGATAATTCGTTGTTCCATTCTCGACTCTAAATCCTTGTTAGAATTCCATTTTCCCCCTCCCGCGCAAAGCGCTGAAGCTTTGACCGTTCATTACATTACTAGAGAAAGAAAATAATTCGTTCTTCCATTCTCGACTCTAAATCCTTGTTTGAATTTATGTTTCCCCTTCCCGCGCAAAGCGCGGAAGCTTTGACCTTTCATTACATTATTAGAGAAAGAAGATGATTCGTTGTTCCTTTCTCTACTCTAAATCCTTGTTTGAATTTAGATTTTTTACCCGCTCGCACGTAGCGCGGAAGCTTTGACGTTCCATTAAATTATTAGAGAAAGATGATGATTCGTTGTACCATTCGCGACTCTTAATCCTTCTCTGAATTCAGTCCCCCCCCCCCCCCCTCCCGCGCAAAGCGCAGAAGCTTAACGTTTTATTAATTATTAGAGAAAAAAGACGATTCGTTGTTCCATTCTCGACTCTTAATCCTTGTTTGAATTTATGTTTCCCCCTCTCGCGCGAAGCGCGGAAGCTTTGACCTTTCATTACATTACTAGAGAAAGAAGATAATTCGTTCTTCCATTCTCGACTCTAAATCCTTGTTTGAATTTATGTTTCCCCCACCCGCGCGAAGCGCGGAAGCTTTGACCCTCATTACATTATTAGAGAAAGCAGATGATTCGTTGTTCCATTCTCGACTCTAAATCCTTGTTTGAATTTAGTTTTTCCCCGCTCGCGCGTAGCGCGAAAGCTTTGACGTTCCATTAAATTATTAGAGAAAGATGATGATTCGTTGTACCATTGGCGACTCTTAATCCTTGTCTGAATTCAGTTCCCCCTCCCTTGCAAAGCGCGGAAGCTTTGACATTTCATTAAATTATTAGAGAAAGAAGACGATTCGTTGTACCGTTCTTGACTTGTCAGAATTTCAAAAATATTTCCTTGTCTGATCCTTTTTCGTCCTATGTCCTCTTATTGCCCCTACCGCCCCATGGCTACGCGCCTGCTTTAAAGGGAAAATGAAACAATCATGATTGTGATAGCACACAAATAGGTTAGTAGAAATGAAAGATCTATTACACCAACCATGGATAAATCCATGGTTTTACCAACATGAGTTCAAATACAAGCACAAGCGAGTTGGTATGAGCTGAATCCAAATGAAGGGCAAAATAAGAGTTGTGAAGCGGCCCTACCGTTAATTTAAAAGTTGACTGTTGAGTATATAGCTTCTATTTAAAAGAAATCCAAAATATTATGCCCTTTTCAAATTTCTCACTTAAGAGTGGTGACCTTTGTAGCGCAGGGGCTGTTTTTAACGTTTAACTTTGGATCCGCGGCTCGAGATTTTATGCGGCCGGCCCGCCCCCCTCTATTCAATGACGTTTGCCAAGCCTACTGGAATGACCCCAAATCTCCCGTTAACAGTTTTTCCCTTATTCGTCGTTACTGTCACTTAGCGCCATTTCCTTGTCTTTCCCCTTTCTCACCCGACTTTTCTCTCCCCCCCCCCCCCCCTCCCCCACCCACTCAGTGTTATCTAGGGTACGCGCATTTATGTTCCCTCTCTTTGAAAGCACCCCTCTATCTCCGGTGTGTAAAGTCAGTACGGCCGGATTTTTGTGTATTACGGGCCGGACTTTGTTGCGTGAAAAGTAACCCTTTTTCGAAAATTTTGGGAACACAATTTTTTTTTTTTTGGGGGGGGGGGTTTCTTCGTTTTCTTTTCTAATTTTCTCTCTCTCTCTCTCTCTCTCTTTTTCTCTGTTTCTTTTCTCTTCTTTCTTTTCTCTTCTCTTTTCTTTTCTCTTTTCCTTTCTTTTCTCTTCTCCTTTTTGTCCTCTCTTCTCCTTTTTTGTTTTCCTTCTTTTCTTCCTCTTTTTTTTTTTTTTTGCGCCGCCAATAGGGGGGGGGGCGCGGCCGTTTCGGCCCCCCCTGGATCCGCCACTGGACATAGTATATTTAAGCAATACAATTCATCAGCACAGTATAATTCAGACAGGTGTTGTCATACATGTAAACAAACATTTTGTGAGGGTCCGAAAAAGTTTCACTTTCTTTAGGACATTGTATTTTACTTTATTCTTATTTAAAAGAGCTCGTGGAGCCTTGGGAACACAAAAGACTGGGAAAAGAAAAGAAAAGTGATCGGGAAAAAAGCACCCCCCCCCCCCGAAATAAGAAAAAGAAAGAAATGAAAGCAAAATCAAATAATAAACAAAAAGAAATGGAAACAAAACAAACATACACAAAAAGTAAAACAGAGATAGAGAAAAGAAACATGCCGAGAAATGAAAGTGATACTAGCATTTATTAAAACCTTGCACTGTCGGTACGCCTACTCCATAATGAGGAATTTAATACGTATTTAAAAAGAGAAGCTTAGGCAGATTAGTGAATGGAAGTTGCGAAATTTGCAAAATGTTCTGAACATTTATGTTGGCATTCCTCCATCGGTTAGTTTTAAAAAGAGATTTAATTATTGTTGGGCTATCCTCTATACTGAAGAAAACAGAAAAGAACATTGTGGTTATAGGACTTCCTTTTTTTAACTCATTTTATTATTTATTAAAGAAACTTTTTATTTTAAGTATTCATTCATTCGGGGACGGCGATCCCCCTAAAAAAAATATGAGGGGAGGGGGACGTGTCTCCCTCCCCGGGATCGCCGTTCCTGAGGGAGGCTATGAAGAATATATTGTTTTGGGGGAGATAAGAGGTGATAAAAACATCTTGTCATATAACACATAATGGTAAATATGTTTCAGTCTTTTTAATATACATGAGTACATTTGCATGATTTTGTAATGTAAATACAATTGCCTTAAGTTTGCAAACTCCTACATTGTTTAATGTCTAGACCCTTTTTTAACTGATTCCTGAACATAGAGTAATTCATTGATTACCTTGGCATTATATGAAGTTTTAAAAAGGCATGATGTTTGAAGAATGATAGGTAGGAAAATAAGTCTTTTAGCAGTTGAACAGAATATACCATGGTAGTTTAAAGGGGCAAAACGTTAAGTGTAAAAAGGGCACACAAACGTAGAAAAGGGACATTTGATAGCTATAAAAACGAGTACGCGATTATAATCCTAAAAGGAGCACCGTTCATTCTTATGAAATTTGAAGCATTGTGCCCCCCCCCCCCCGGCTCCACTCTCTTTCATTTTGGTGGTAGAAAAAAAGGGTCCCTGTTAGGCTGTTACTAAACAAAATAGCATAATAGCAGCTAGTAAGCAGCAGTGGAAAATACAGGTTAGAAGGGACACTAAATATTCAAAGGGCAATTAAGCCAATTATACATAAAAAGTATCAAGGGTGACTAATTATTTGAAAGGGGCACTTATCCGGAGGGTGAAGGGCACTCATTAAAATGAAAAAGGGGCACGTATCAGAGGTGAAAGGGGCATTTATTAGAACAGAAAACGGTCACTTATATCTATCTGAAGTGGAAAGAGCACTCATTAAAATGTGAAATGTGAATTTCTCATACCTAACATTGGGCACTCGTCGGAGATGAAAGGGAACATTTCAAGGAAAATATGCACTTATTACAAAGGAAAAGGGGCACTATAATATTTGGATAGGTGCACTTAACAGAGGTGAAAAGTGGAATTTATAAGAATGGGGAAGGGGCATGTATTAAAAAGGAAACAAGGGCACTTATCAGAGAAGTGACGGGCACTTCGACCTTTAAAGGGAAAATGGCACTCTAAAGGCAGGGAAAAGGGCACTTGTCAAAGTAAAAGGGGCACTCGATCATCAGTAGTAAAAATGGCCACTCCACACACTTGAACAGGGGCATATATAAGAAAGGAAAAGGGGCACCTACAGGCGCGTACACAGGGGGGGGGGGGGGAGGTTCGGGGGGGTTAAACCCCCACCTTTGGTAATTTTCTGTGTGTAACCCCCCCCCCCATAACCCCCCTAAACCCCCCCTTTGGTTTTTTTTTTTAATTTTTTTTTTAATTTAATTTTTTTTTTTTTTTATCAAAGGCAAAAAGGGGAGGGGCGCTTATGATGTACTACAAAGCAATTGGGGCAGTTATCTTAAGTAAAATGGGGCACTTTTCATTTTTTTTTAAAGCTCGGGGCACTCATCAGATCTCAAGGGGCAATTATGAAAGGGGGAGATAAACACTTATTAAAAAAGGACACTTGATATAAACAGCCAACAACTGAATTATTCATACCCCTTGTAAATTTGATATTATTTGCATTTTCGTAACTCAAGAATGAATTAAAGGATCGAGGACTGGTTGATTTAGGGCCTTTGTGAATACCTTGAAATAGATGCAAGATGAAATATGACACACTCTCAAGAAATATAAATGGGGACATGTAAATTTTTCACAATCTTAAAGAATTCCAAACTTGGTAAGAGTTAACAATTTATGAAGTAAAAGGGAGCAAAAATTCTCTACATAAAAAGGGGCACTTTGGAGGTATAAGATAAGATAAGATAAGATTTTATTCGTCTTTCTTTCAAATGACATACAGAGCATAACATTGGATCATAACACATTTACAAAGCAAAATAACAAATTATGATAATGATAAAAAACATAGCTAACTAAAAGAAAGACGAGGAGACCCTGGTAAAAGCAGAGCTTGTAATTATTAGGGTCCCCTCTGAGCCGGATAAAACATGATGAATAGATATTTGTGACTACCTAAGAATACAATAGGGAAAAGGGGGTATAACAAAACAAGAAGTGTACACACACACAACAACAACAACAAAAAAGAGAGACTAGACTAGACAAGACGGGAGAAAAGAGAAAATATGAGAAATAATAGAAGAATACAGCACATCGACAATAGGCACAGCACACAACGGGCACAAGACAACAGGGGGAGGGAATAAGAGGTTGACAATCTGAAAATATTCAGTTAGACACATATTAATATCAAGAAGAAAATTTACATTTATAGTAATACATAATATATCTTGGCACCATAATAACTACAAAAATGAACTACTCTATGAGTCACAGTATTTATCGAGAAGATAAACCTTAAGTTTACACTTAAATGAAGAGAGACTAACAGATTGCTTAACGCTAGAGCCTAGAGAGTTCCAAAATTTAGGTCCAGTAAAAACCAAAGTATTAAAAGTTAACTTTGTCCTTACTTGGGGTAAGTGAAACGCAGAGGCATTTCGTGTAGCATGGTCATGAACTTGACTATTTTTCTTAAAAATGCTGACTAGAGCCTGTGGAAGGACACCAGAATCGAAGTTGTACATTAAAGAACCCAGTTGAAGGTGGTAAATATCTTGCACCTTTAAAATTCTATGCGTATAAAAAAGCGGATTAGTGTGCGTACGAAAGCTAACGTTACAAATAATTCTTAAGACCCTCTTTTGAATCAAATATAACTTTTCAAGGTTAGTTTTAAGGTATACTCGAAAGAGTGGGGGCATTGTGCTCCAGCCCCCTCGAAATCAAAATGTTAAAAACATAATATTATACATAGGTCTAGTCAACGTTTATTTTACTTAAAGCATTATTTTAAGTTGGCTTACCAATACCAATAACCAATTCATTAAGTAGGTCTATTTAGTTTTGTTTATATATAGAACTGGTAAAAAGAGATTGTTTTTAATTGTAAACATAGACCTAGACTATATCATTCTATGAATGTATTCTACAGACTACTATATTACGTATACAATCTATGGTCGTAAATGCTCACATCTAATTTTAGTGCCTTTTCTCATAATAATTGGTATTATGAGTTAAAAGAAGAACAAATAAGCGATCGAACGAGATGGTACGATGACGACATGCATCATCTTCCAGAAATAGACACTGATGCAATGTTTTGGACGAGCCCCCAGCATTTAGCCAATCACACATTCGCTTGTAAAAACCGATTACTCTTCAGACCAATGATAGGACCTGTATTACCGCTCCATTGTATGGTCTCGACCCTTGTCTCGACCTCAATAGAACGTACGCGCGACGACGTACGCATAATAGGGGCGTGAAGTGTATGACCTTTGTCATGCATACTATATTCAATGACGTGCGAATGAGACAAACGCGCCCGCACCTAGTACTGCGGCTTACGTACGCTTACGTGTAAACAAACCAGACACGATTATATCACATGTGTATGTGCTTAATGAGATCAGCCTGAAATTAATGTTTAATGATGTTTATGATATCAAAATTGTATTGATTATAATCTTATCACATTCAACTACTGCAAAACGTCGATCCCAGCGTAGTGGGATTTCGGAGAGTAAGTTTCTTCACGATATCGCTGCACGCTCGACAGGCAGATGAGTGAATCGGGAGTCGATCTGGATTTTGATTTGGAAGCCGAGGCCCTGGTGGCGGCGGGTGTCAATGGAAGTGATGGAGATCTATTACTGAAACCAGCAGACGCTGGCACAGATGAACTCGACAGAATATTGGCTTCGTTTGATTCATCAAATATCTACGAAATGAAAAGTCAGAGTGCTGCAAGGTAAATACTGACCTAGATCTACATCGATCAATAATCAATTCATGATCATACATGTATCTTAGACTTAGTTACTTGGCTTAGCTTAGCTTGGCCTTAGGTAGGGTTAGGCTGCTTACACTTACACTTACAGTAGGCTTAGCAAATTGTGGTGGTGATGATGATGATGATAGTGATGATGAACCTACTTGCTATGACAAACTGCAGTACCCTGGTAGCTGCTGATCTCCGATAGCGCGGAGGAAGAAGAAGAAGAAGATGATGATGATGATGATGATGATGATGATGATGGTGATGATGCTAATGATGATGAAGGTGGTGATGAAGCACCACTCAATGAAACGACCTGAAGTTTCAACAGGATCACCTCACACTTCCGTATACTGATGCTGATGCTGCTGATGATGTAGACCGAATTTTTCTGTCTCTTTCGTTCGTTAGCCTCTGATTTGGGTAAGGTCGGCTCTCTCTTTAGAGACAGAACAGCCCTATACGCTGTAGTGGACGCGCGTTTGTGTAAAGAAACGTTACACAAAACTTGGCCAAACTTAATCCCTAATTTTTATATTTTACATTAGCTAAATGCTTAACTACTTTGGTTCCACTTACCAACTGGACTACTTGAATCCGTTTAATGGTCCCTTTTCAGGAAATTATGGGTCAAGATCGACATCCATGAAGAAAATCTTGCAGCCAGGTCTCATTCCTTCTAGTCTACGCCGAAGGCAAAATGATTATAACGAAAAGACTGTGCATGTCATTACGAACTCAAAGCTCGTGCACAGTTTTTCCATTATAATCATTTTGCCTTCGGCGTAGACTAGAAAGAATGAAACCCGGCTGCAAGATTTTCTTCATGGATGTCGATCTTGACCCATAATTTCCCATAATGTGCTATGACTTTTTGTCATCTTGTAGAAATGGCCTGACTCGGGGCCAAGCAGGTACAATACGACTACAGATGCAACCATAGTAGTCCTACATATTCATGTGCGTGCAACATACATGTACGCAAAACCAAAGTGTGAGGAGAACTTCAATCTGTTTCGCGAATGCTAGCGCGCGCAGACCGTTAATCAAGTCCATTCGTTTACGTTCAGTTGCCCAAAAGAAGTCGTAGATGGGGTTAACCAGTATTTGCCATGCTACATTCCCTTTAAAAACCCAATTGCAACCCTTGAACACTGAATAAAACTTTCCATGAAATAAAGCCCAGAGGAGATGTGACTGGAGCATGTGTTGATGCCACAAACTTAAAGAGATGAACACAAACAACAATTAAACAGAGCGGATGCATGTACTGAATATGTAGATTTTAATGCAGACAATTATAAAACTATACTTCTTGACCGTCCCCTTGTCCTAGGGTTCATATGTCATTTTTTATATGCTTTATACATGTCCTAGGGTTCATATGTCTCTGGTGTCCTAGGGTTCATATGTCCCTGGTTTCCTAGGGTTCATATGTCCCTGGTGTCCTAGGGTTCATATTAGTTTTGTGTCCTAGGGTTCATATATGTCCCTGGTTTCCTAGGGTTCATATATGTCCCTGGTTTCCTAGGGTTCATATATGTCCCTGGTTTCCTAGGGTTCATATATGTCCCTGGTTTCCTAGGGTTCATATATGTCCCTGGTTTCCTAGGGTTCATATGTCCCTGGTGTCCTAGGGTTCATATTAGTTTTGTGTCCTAGGGTTCATATATGTCCCTGGTTTCCTAGGGTTCATATATGTCCCTGGTTTCCTAGGGTTCATATGTCCCTGGTGTCCTAGGGTTCATATTAGTTTTGTGTCCTAGGGTTCATATATGTCCCTGGTTTCCTAGGGTTCATATATGTCCCTGGTTTCCTAGGGTTCATATATGTCCCTGGTTTCCTAGGGTTCATATTAATTTTGTGTCCTAGGGTTCATATATGTCCCTGGTTTCCTAGGGTTCATATGTCTCTGGTGTCCTAGGGTTCATATTAGTTTTGTGTCCTAGGGTTCATATATGACCCTGGTTTCCTAGGGTTCATATGTCCCTGGTTTCCTAGGGTTCATGTGTCTGGTTCACATGGGTCTTGTGTCCCAGGGTTCATATGTCAGTTTTGTTACAGGGTTCATACTTTATTGGTGTCCTAGGGTTCATATGTCTATGATGTTCTAGGGTTCATCTCTGATGTCCTAGGGATGTCTCTGGTGTTCTAAGGTTCATATGTGTCTTGTGTCCTAAGGTTCATATGTCTCTGGTTTCCTAGGGTTCACATGGGTCTTTTGTCCTATGGTTTATATGTTTCTTGTGTCCCAGGGTTCAAACATGTACATGTATGTCCCTAGTTTCCTTTGGTTTATATGTGTCTGGGGCCCGTTCCTAGAAACCATCGTAAGTCTAACTTCTTGACTATCCCATTGAAGCGTGTGTTATAGAATTTACACGCGTTTCAATGGGATAGTCAAGAAGTTAGACTTATGACGGTTTCTAGGAATGGGCCCCAGATGTCCAAGTGTTCAGCAAGTTTTTTCCCGCATTCTTTACTCTGCTTATTTGTACATGTATTTTGCCGATTATTTTAGGCAGATACCTTTGCAATTTAAAGGCCGACTCCACCATCCCCCCCCCCCCCCAAAAAAAAAAAATTGTATTGTATTGTATTATTTATTCGGCACTCTCAAGAAATATAACAATGAACAATATAATCATGGCAAATACAAAATTAGAATGACAAAAACTATGCAAAGACAAATTTTTGTAGCAATATTCAGAAGACTGGTAAAAATATAGCATAATGACAAATAAGAGAGTAACAAATCAAGGATAAACAATAAGAATATAAAGAAAGGCGAGGCATGAGCAAATGTAACGCCAACATAGAAATTAAGTACACATTATATATCACATATTAGAAAATAAACAATTTCAATAACATAATAGCATAGTCTCTCCTTAAAATTATGATGTAACTAACATGCTCAATATTTTATACCGGGGTTTTCTTTACCTGATTAATTGCTATCAAAATATTACATGTATATTTAATAAAAATCATGCAGAAAGTACAGTATGTATGCACATCTGTTAATAACCAGGAGTGGGTTTACGATTAACTCTGTATTAAATATTACATAGTTCGATGATCCTCTTGCTCTTGCTAGACAGTATGGATGAAGTACATGTACAATGTACACTACAGGTGAATAAACATAATAGCTACTGTATGTAAGATCTCTTTTCTACTTTTAGGTACTATTATTTGAAGAACAAATCTTTCTCAATCTCTTTTTCCACTATGCTACTATAATGTATCACCATTGGAATAAGAAAGGTGAGCTACATAGCATTAACCCTTCAAAATATAGTTTGACCTTTACCAGTAAATTAAGCCCAGTTCAGATATGAAGCTATAAATTGCGCCACTCATCTATTTAAACAAAATTATATAGTGATGCCTATCATGCAACACAGAGCATACTGAATATGCTGAAAGAGCACAAGGTCTGCCAGTTTTAATAATCATGAAATCAGAGTGAACGATAGGACACCAAAAAGTGGCACTGAACTCTGGATAAATCTTACTCATTATGTAAACCTGTAAAACGTCCTTGGACCTTGGTTATGTTCATAGGTAACAGGGATATTGGCACCGAGTCCATTGACTCGTGTCTCCTTGAAGTTCCAAAGTTTGGGGGCCATATTTTGTTGGAATAGTCTCTACTTCTCTGGTAGGAATCGATTACCAGTACGTCTATTTCTTTCTCTAGAGTGGGGACCTGGTAGGATGACAAAAGCCTTTGTGATTGTAGTTGTCATATGCCCTTACAGTGATCATATGGTAAGAATAATACCCAGGGAGTAGAGATGGTGCACACTATGTGAGTGAACGAATCTGATGACTGGGGTAATAATGTAAAGCGCTTAAAGACTGCATTTTGTATTTAACATACATTGTATACTGTAGGTATATAAATCCATATTTTATTATTATTATTTAAGTCAACCCCTTGTTTAAAAACCTGATCCAGAGTTTATAACTGCGTGTAAAGTATACCATCTTTTGATATTCTAGTCTACCATGAATCCTTGATTAAGAAATACACCAGAGAAGGGAAATTGTTTACCGTGTCACAATATGAATTCATGGTCAAGTTCGAGTACGATATCTTCATCTTGATTTAATTGGAAGATGACTAATATCTAGAATGACTTTGATGCAAGGCAAGGCAGAAACCACTAAATCTGGCTGTAAAATACCCAGCAGAGTTCAATCAACCCAAGTATACTGCCAAAATTAAGGATCAGAGTCTAGTGTTCAAGATAAATTTCTTGTTCATGCACGCGAGTCTTTTGTTCAGTTCTGACATTCCAGAGCTCCCACATATACATGTCTTGGGTATCACCCCCTCCCCCCTCCCACTCAGTCCCACATGATGGTCATGCATGACCAAAGGTTCCAGAAGATGGAAGGGCCATTAGACCACAGACCCATATTATAGATTGGGCTACAAGACCAAAGGGCAAGGAGACTAAATCGTCGCTGTTTTCACGAAGTGACGGTAGTGAAAAAAAATTGCATTCACTTTGCGTGACGATTTTTCTCACTACCGTTACTTCGTGAAAACAGGGACGAAATGTCCTCAAGACGATAGGCACATAAGATAATAAGACTGACGAGTTGAAAGACCAGAGTGGTCAAGAGACTGACGATTAGGTCTCCAAGGCCTCCTGACATATATTTGGATTGTCCGCTGCTGCTAGTGCTACATGTACATGAAACCCAGAGGTTCTTGAGATCCAAACTGTCTTTCTGGTAGGCCTTGTGTCACAGACAATCTTTAGAGTCCCACATGTAGTGTCCATATGTACATTCTTACAAACATGCTGCATGGACATTGTACATGTTCCGTCTGCCTGTATGTTAATCTACAGTTGACCAAGTGGTTAAAAAAAGAGGGGGGGGGGCATAAAGAAAGATAAACTGTGCCATGGGTTACAACTTTTATATGAATGAGTCAACTGTCTCTAGTCTTAATCATGTTCAAGTACCTTTTGGCACTAATGTGTTGTCTCAAGGGCAAAGAAAGCAAAGAGAACAATGGTAGGCATGAATGACCTTTGACCCAGGTTGCATCACAGCTCTACTTTTACCTTGTTGGTAGAGCGGAAGAGGAAGCGCGCTTTCAGGAAATGAGTCCCGTTATTGTCATGGAAGTTATGCACACGTTTCATTTTTCAGTACTTTCACTTCAGAAAATATTTAACATTTAAAATCCCAGCCATGTTGGGTACATACAAAATTCAAGGAAGAAATTTTGACTTATCATCCCTATTTCGAGTGAATTTCAGGCCAATCCTGACAAATTTGTGGCTTTTGGAAGTAGAGAACTGTGCACGCTCCATTGTAGTGGCTCTCAATTTTTTGGAAGCAAACTATATTTGATAACCATTGACAGACAAATGTAGGTACATCAGCATTGTATTAAAAGTCGTTATACATAGTCAAACAATAAAACATGTTAATACTTTTGTCACATTCAATTATATGTCTTTTTAGAGGAATGGTTGTTTTGCATCAGAATTAGAAAGCATAGGAGTCTAGAAAGAAAAAAGCAAGCGTAAGGTTACATTGTAGCCTGTAGTTGATACAGTCTTGAATAGCATTGTAGTGCCTTAAGTACACGCAGGTTTAATACAGAACATGTGATGTTGATGGCTGAAGCACACTCCGAGGTAATGGGGGATTCCCCACTTTCCCCAGTCTCCTTTACAGTCATTGTACAGTGTATATTGTAAGGGAAAGCCCAGGCAAGGACTGCATGTTGTTGACACCCTTTGAAATATGATATTACTTCCCTGTAACAAATTTATTCAGAATCATTAAATTTTGTCTGCATTATGGGAATGAAGCTTAAAATAAAAACAAGCATACTACATTGTACGAGCCTACATGTACATATACATGTACACGAGTGATCTCCTCTCTCTACATGAAACACACACACATTTTTTTTTTGTGTGAAACTGATCACATGCTCATGTTTTTTCTTCTTCGTCTTCATTACATGTGCATGCAGGAGCTCCACATACTCCCATTGAATAGAGTAACATCACCCTTATGGCCTTTTGCCAAGTAACTGTCAGATTTAGTCAGAGTTGTCAAACAAAAAAGTATGAAGTGTTGTGACTAGCTCATTTCAGACTTTTATTGTGATAGGTATAATACTTGGCAAGTTGGTAGTGGAGTCAGTGGCCACATGGGTACATGGATAACTACCAGAGTACCAATGGTGTTGTCCATAAAGACTCAACATCCTTAACTCAACAAGCCTTTGTATACAATCTTGTTAACAAAATGTGGACAAATTAATATTCTGATATTGACCAACATAGTTATGATAATATTCACTGCAAATTCCACATCAGATATCCAATGGAATAAGGTTAACATTTTTCTCAATTAATTTTGTTTTATGTAACCTTTTTTAACAGCTGTTTCTGCTTTTCACAATTATAGTTATGCTTCATAATCATTTCCTTTGATTACATCATTAAATATGATATTAATTTCCAGCTACTGAACACTTCCAAAGATACAGTGTACATGTACAATGTGTGCACGCGATGGTCAAAGTCAACTTGGCTATCCTCTCACGTGGCTGCACGTTTAGCTGCGCCTCCCACCCCAAAATTACCTTCGACAATTTTGAGGATTTGCGTGCTTTCATTTCCTCCTAATAAATGTATCCTGATCACCATGTACACTGTGGTCTTTTACTTTTATTCCATTCATAATTTCATATTATTCAAAATTGAAAGTGGAAAAATTGGGAAATTCCTATTTAGTCTGTTTAGAGTCAGTAGGACATTAACCTACTGTTTGAGTTCATGCCCTTCTGGCTTAATACAGATGATTTAATCCTGTCACATTTTAAAAGAATTTATAACGATATAGAGACTGGTCTTTCTTATGATTTAAACAAATGCATTTATGGTAAACCAAATTTCTTACAAAGATTGCAAAGCCCTGAATTGAATGGGGCAAATGCAGTGTTTAATAATTGGGAAAGCCCAGAGAAACTGGAAATGGTGAGGGGGGGGGGGGGGGGTAGGGAGTTGCCCCTGGTCCCTAGATGTCCTCCATTATTATATCTTGCTTTCTAGTCAAATCTTGATTAAAATATTCAGGGAATAAGTTAGGAATAACCCTTTTTTGGATTGTAAGGATTGTACAGTGTTGATGCCCTTTTACCTCTGTGGAGATGATAGGGAACATGAAAGCTTTAAGTTTTGAGGAAAGAGAAATAAATCAAACTTACTTGTCATTTTCCATGAGCCAAAGGATTGTAAAGTGATGAGTTTATTCTCTTCTGGCTGTGTGGAGATGATCTTATCGATGGGCACTGTTTCAGAGATATTATTGATTCTAAGATTCATAGTTTATAGATGGGTTCTCCCCCAACATATTATTCAAATGTGGGTGGTGCAATGTGGTGCAAGCTCTCAGAAAGGAATAAATGGTCTTGAGAATGTTATTGATGTTATTGATGATAACAGATTCAGAGAAAGATTTGATGAAATCACCTGATTAAAAAAGGTCATAGTATCAATCCACTTGAAAACATATGTATTTCAAATCCCTTGGAATTATAGATCACATGGCATTTTTGGATCTGACTTTGCACTTCTGTCTGGTCACCATCCAAGCTACTGTACCATAAGATTCCATACTCACGTCAAAGTTTGCATGCGAAGGCCTGTTGAAAACAGAACCTGACTACCTTCCTGTTTACCAATTCCCACTTTCTCTTTCTGTTTATTTTTATCCATTACTTCATTTAAATGATTTGCACATATGTTTTGCTTTCTCCCTCTTACTCTTTCCACTCTTTCCTCTGCCGTAAGCAAATATGAGTATCTGTTTCCTTTGGTTTTTTACCACTGCTGAGTTGAATTTCATTCCTTGCAGACGATTCCCTTGGGAGCTGTCGACCTGATACGGCCCACGTCTTTCATCTTTTTTTGTGGTGCAAGTACAACCATCACTCGGCGGTTACTTGGTCTTACAGAACTTGGACGTCATCTTGCGCTTTTCCTCCCAGTAGATCCGTTCTTGTCTCTTTTTCCTATTTGCTTGCGTAGAAGTGAGCAATTGAGAAGTCTCTTTTATTTGTAAAGTGGGATATTAGGCGCTGCCTCTTGTAAATTGGCTGTTAGAGTGTGGAATAACTTGTATGCTTCCATGATGCCTCGGCCAATTGAAAGCATCTTATCGTTTCTCTACGATGATAACGTGGATGCGTCTTCGTTTGATGCCAATCCTTGCCCGTATCAACCAACGGAGTTGACAAATAACAGGATTAACAGGTTGGTTCTAGAAGCAATCAATACATTTTAATTTGCTAGCTTGGCTGATTGGTCCAAAGTGATTTATATTAATTAAGCATGGTAATGAAAGGAATATGTTTCATTTAAACATGTCTAAAAGGATAATGGTATCACATGGATTTCATTATCTGGAAACGGTGTTCTGTTTGTCACCTTTTTGTAACTTTAAATAGGGGCAGCAATGGTTTTTGGCCCTTTTGTTTCAGTCTAATACTCTATGCATCATAGAGTAGTCTGACGATTATACAATACTTCTTTTAAAGCTACATGTAACTCTATATGCTTTTTAGTAAAAGTACAAACAAGAACACAGTTGCAAAGACTACAAATATATCATCATATTAAAGCCAATTTTGATAGCCTTGCCAATCCCCTTTTAAAATGTGTGAATATAATATATTACTATAACGCATTATACAACTCAAACATGATTTGTATGGGATTGAAAATTGCCCTTATATTGATTTCACAAAAGTCTTTGCTATTCTTGTTCAATCAGAATCATGGACACTATTCCTGGGTAAAATATTTCTGTTTCTTTTCATTTAATAAATGTTCAATCCTTGTCTTGTCACTTTTCCCTCTCCCGTAAGAGTGAGCTACTGTAGCTGCTACAAAAAATATGTTTCAAACTTTTTTTTCTTTTTGAGTAATTACTGTTTTTTGCTCCATTAGGCAACCTGAGAGGTAGGCCTACATACATATTTGTTTGGTTCTGGTTGGTTGGTCAGACACCTTAGGATGACTCAGCTAATTTTCTCTAAATAACTTTACTAGAGGACTATCTTCATACCTTTTACTTCAGTATGTTTGATAGTCCTTACAAATAAAAAAAAGTTGCAGGTACATGCCGTCTCTGTTTTAGAACGTTTAGTACAGTCTGAACTATCCATGTCTAGTACTTGTTCAATGACTCTCAAGATTAGGCTAAAGTTAAGTGATCGTGTCGCTGGGAAATTTTGTGTAAGTTCATAATTATGCCTTTTGCATCCTAGCATTGCAAAGGAAATAATTATATAAACAGTATTTTTCTTTGCCTTTGCGATCATGCAAAGATTATGGACACAAATCAATAATTATATTTCATTTATGTATCCCTCATGTACAAGACCTATGTAATAGAACATGAATCTGTTGAAAGCCAGAAGGGCATTAACTGTGTGTATAGGAGTATAGTACTGTTTTCACACTGGCAAAATTTTGCTTAACCCCGTACTATAGGTGGGGTTAAAGGATATCTTAACCCCACCCATAGTCCGGGGTTAAGCTTATTCCACTTTCTTTTCACACTGGCAAAATGTTGCTTAACCCCGTACTATAGGTGGGGTTAAAGGATATCTTAGCCCTTCCTATAGTCCCGGGGTTAAGCCTATTCCACTTTCTGTTCAGACTCGTATTTACCAAAGTAGGCTAACCCCCACCTATAGTACGGGGTTAACTAACCCTGCAAAATAGCAGGACTAACCTCGCAATTGTGGTGCTAACTCCTGCTAACTGCGCAATTGCGGTGCCAAGCAATTGAATGAGAACAGAAACGAAAAATAGTCTGGGACTACGCAGTGGAGCGAATTAATAAATTCCATGGCCATGGCTAGTACGGGGCTAAGGAATTGCAGTGAGAAAAGCCAAAAAAGTTAGTCCGGGGTTAAGGATAGTACGGGGCTAAGCAAAGTATGGGGTTAAGCAAAACAAGTGTGAAAAGAGTATAGAAGTATTTGCCCTTCTGGCTCTAGACAGACCATCACATCTATCAAAAAACATGAAGGGTATTACTTTATGTATAAAATTGTTACATACATGGACATGTATATCGGTATCTAGTTTTAAGATTGCAGCAGATCATTCATTTAAATACAATATTGCAAGAAACCCATGACCCACATTGAAAAGAAAAAATCTTGAATAGTAACTGACTGTTTTCTGCCACTGTCCTTCTAGATTCTGAGATTGTATCAGTTACAATACAATAACTCAAAGCTTTTGTATGTGTGCAGCTCTGTATCATTCCTTGGACTTTGGATATTACGTGTACTGCACACAATGAATTCGTTCCTCACTCAGTTTAAGAAACAATATATATATTTTTCTCCAAACCTGATCATGCATTCACTCCAAACCTCATTTAGTGTATTTGTACATGTACAGATAGCATTGGAAATCAAGGGCCCACTTTTTTTGTTGTTGTTACATGTGTACACTGTACATGTAGAGGCTGCATTGAATTTATACCCCAGTCACACAAACAAGACCAACTCTAAACCAACCTCAGACGGAAC